>OY740722.1:13326762-13597999 GCA_963513945.1 Hydrotaea diabolus
ATATATATATATATATAATATATATATATATATATATATATATATATATATATATATATATATATATATATATATATATATATATATATATATATATATATATATATATATATATATATATATATATATATATATATATATATATATATATATATATATATATATATATATATATATATATATATATATATATATATATATATATATATATATATATATATATATATATATATATATATATATATATAATATATATATATATATATATATATATATATATATATATATATATATATATATATATATACACCTAATCCTGTTTTTGCACGGTACATGTGTTCCAGAAAATATCGTGTAAAAAAAATCGTGTAAATAAAGACACTACTTAATGGAAAAATGTTAGATTGGTTCAGCAACCCAAGAAAGCCTACGAAAATTAATACATAATTCGGTAAAATAAACATAAATTTTATTCTTCAGTATACCATGCCCATTTTATTTCACATATTATATAAAGGAACTAATTTTATATAAAGGAACTTAAAAAATAAAATCATTTTAAAGTTTTTAAGCAATAAAAATCCAATTTAAAAACAAAAAAATCTCCTATGCACGGAACATAAAAAAGTTGTATAGAAATATAAAAAAAGGTATAAGGGTAAATTCTATTCGGTATTAGTTTCTGAATGTAAGCGCATTCTTTTCTGCTGCGTTGGAGCAATATCTGTTTCGTCAGTAGAATTGTTCAGTTCTACGTCCACATCTTCAACTGCGTTCATTGGTAACTGCATATCAGAACTTGTTTCAGGCACAGGTTTATTTATTTTAATAGCAAATTCAGTTCCTACTTTGGAGAGTTATTTGATCCTACTTTGGAGAGTTATTTGTACAGTTCCTTGTATCGAGCCATACAGGATTGTAGATCTGATTGAAATTTCACAGCTCCCCTAACTATCGGTATAACTTGCAATGAAATGTCAAAATCACATTGTGTTGCCATATTTAGAAAATATACGGAAAAATAATATTTTAATGGCAGTTCCTTGTGGAAACAGTGGCAAAACTTCATTATTAACTGGCAATGCTGAAGAGAGAAAAAACTATGCATATGTAGATAAAATCACAGTTAAATTCAAAATAGATTTTATTTCCGTCTAAAAAAACGTGTAAAAACAGGATAAGTATTTTCCTATATATATATATAGGAAATATATATATATAAATATATATATATATATATATATATATATATATATATATATATATATATATATATATATATATATATATATATATATATATATATATATATATATATATATATATATATATATATATATATATATATATATATATATATATATATATATATATATATATATATATATATATATATATATATATATATATATATATATATATATATATATATATATATATTATATTTATATATATATATATATATTTCCTATATATATATATAGGAAAATACTTATCCTGTTTTTACACGTTTTTTTAGACGGAAATAAAATCTATTTTGAATTTAACTGTGATTTTATCTACATATGCATAGTTTTTTCTCTCTTCAGCATTGCCAGTTAATAATGAAGTTTTGCCACTGTTTCCACAAGGAACTGCCATTAAAATATTATTTTTCCGTATATTTTCTAAATATGGCAACACAATGTGATTTTGACATTTCATTGCAAATTATACCGATAGTTAGGGGAGCTGTGAAATTTCAATCAGATCTACAATCCTGTATGGCTCGATACAAGGAACTGTACAAATAACTCTCCAAAGTAGGATCAAAAACTCTCCAAAGTAGGAACTGAATTTGCTATTAAAATAAATAAACCTGTGTCTGAAACAAGTTCTGATATGCAGTTACCAATGAACGCAGTTGAAGATGTGGACGTAGAACTGAACAATTCTACTGACGAAACAGATATTGCTCCAACGCAGCAGAAAAGAATGCGCTTACATTCAGAAACTAATACCGAATAGAATTTACCCTTATACCTTTTTTTATATTTCTATACAACTTTTTTATGTTCCGTGCATAGGAGATTTTTTTGTTTTAAATTGGATTTTTATTGCTTAAAAATTTAACAGAAATTCTGTGGCGCTAACTCTAACCCAGGGGCCGAAAAGATGGACTGGGAAGACCAAACAGTCTCCTTTCGAAGCCAAAAAGCTATGAACGCGATTGCTTCTGTGGCAGCGGGGTTGTGCCGTTAGAGATCGGGAAGACCAAGCTATCTCTATTCCATCCATCAGCTCCCACAACAAAGAACTTTACTACAGCAGGAGAAATGGAGATCAGGAAGGCCAGCCTATCTCTACCCCTCTCAACCTAAACTACTAGAAGGAGAATTTTTAAAGAGAAGAGGGAAGACCGGAATTTCTCTTGTTAAAACGCTTGAGCATAAACTAACTGCCTTTATATATATATATATATATATATATATATATATATATATATATATATATATATATATATATAATATATATATATATATATATATATATATATATATATATATATATATATATATATATATATATATATATATATATATATATATATATATATATATATATATAAGTGATAGCGTCTAAACAGGCCTTAGAAATTCAAATTTAACAGAAATTCGGCGGCGCTAACTCTAACCCAGGGGCCGAAAAGATGGACTGGGCAGACCAAACAGTCTCTTTCGAAGCCAAAAAGCTATGAACGCGATTGCTTCTGCGGCAGCGGGGTTGTGCCGTTAGAGATCGGGAAGACCAAGCTATCTCTATTCCATCCATCAGCTCCCACAACAAAGAACTTTACTACAGCAGGAGAAATGGAGATCAGGAAGGCCAGCCTATCTCTACCCCTCTCAACCTAAACTACTAGAAGGAGAATTTTTAAAGAGAAGAGGGAAGACCGGACTTTCTCTTGTTAAAACGCTTGAGCATAAACTAACTGCCTTTATATATATATATATATATATATATATATATATATATATATATATATATATATACATATATCTGAGAAAATAGAAAATGCTAGGTTCATTAATTGTATGACGGTAAAAGGTTACAAATACTATTGCGAATTCTTAAGACGATGCGACTAAAATTTTGGTATATTGGATTTGGTTCTATGACAAACTTTCGTCGCTGTTCTCTGCTGCTGACAACCAATATTCTTACTGCTTCATCATTCTTTGGGGGGCTGGACAAAGCGTCTGCATTTCTAGTTTTATAGAGTAATCTACAAGAAATGCTTTCCTTCTTTGCGGTAAGAGCATTGGTTTGTGTTAACGGCTATTGCAAAGGCAGTACAGGTTCAAAACCTAGAAGAAATATTTAACATTTCTTAGCAGGGGTACTTAACTGTCATTATCGACAAAAGTCGATTACCTCGTTTTTGTCAACATTAGATATTATTCTATTCTATTATTTTATTATATTATTCCATTTTTTATTATATTTTGTTGTTTTGGTTAAATTATTATTCTTTAACGCACTTTACACCAATTTAACATCTTCTGTTAATCCTCCATTAACATTTTTCTGTTTTTTTTTTGGCATGGTAGTTTTTGCTACTGTTAAATTCATTCATTTTTATTTTTGCAAGCACATTCAAAAACACAAAAATTCCAAAATCAAAAAATCAGAGTAATAGTTTGGAACCTTCAGCCATTTTATTATTGAATACAATTGTATATATCACGTTTTTTTAATTTGTTTACTTTGATTTTTTTTTAAATCAATTAAAATTGACTGCGCTACACACTTTTTTGGAATACTTTTCCATTTATTTTTCTTCACTTGCACAATTCATTCAATTACGATTAATTTCATTTATTACATTTGAATTAATAATTATGGGTTTGTTTTGTTTTAGACATTAATTTTTGACCACACTGTCACTCACAATATTCTTTTTCACACTAAAATTTTACACTTTTCTCATTGGCACCATCGTTTGTTTTCACTTACCTTATTTACTATCACTTGCACATTATTTGTTTAATACTATTAATAATAATTAGACTTATTTCTAGTGACTCATGATATTCAGTTTGTGAATAAAAAACACCTTTAAATCCTACACCAAACTTATTTAACTGAAAAGCAAACACATCAAAGAAAAAAGGCAATGCACATTAAACTAACTTAGAACATAAGTTGAAACAAACCTACATTTTACAAAAAACATAACAATTTAAACAAAGAAGAAACATACGTGAACGATCAAAGCAAACACATTTTGGAATAAATATAATAAAATAAGAAAAGTAATAAAAAGAAAACACGAACAAAATAAATCGTACACCACAAATAAATTATCAAGACAGAAAGATACTTACATTTGGACTATTCAGACGACAAACTTTTGTGTGAAAACGTCAGCAGCGACGTCCAGGAGACAGCAACCATCTTCTCCCAGTTGTCCTAATAACCAGCACCTGCCGAAGAAGAAGATGAAAGTTGATAAACAACTGATTTTTAAGTTAAATATCAATTTGATAAGTTTTATATTCGCCAAAATTAAATTTGAAAATTCGATTTTAAAAATGCCGCAATTTTGCAGGCGCAAAATATTAAATGTTAAGCTTTTTTGAGTACCATATTTCCAATTAAGTTGTTCTACGATGTAAGACATGTACGTAAAATGCGATAACCTGTCAAATAAAATAATCGAAATTTTTATAACTGTTGGGAAAAGAAACTATGATGAATTAAATAATCTATCTGTGGTAGTAGGAAAAACAAAAGTAAGTAGATGCCAAGACATGAGATACAGACCAGATCGTCGAGGTATCATGAAATGGGTAGATTTCTATTCCATGACGGTGCAAAATTCTTGGCAAAACATCCGCCAATAGTGCATCTGTGTAAGTGAGTGTTAGTGTATTTTAGTGAGTATGAGTACATCCGTTTTTATTCCGTTTTCGTTGTTTTCAAGTTTCCAGTGGACTTGTTTTGGGCACGGTATATTTTTATTATTTTTCCTTGGCCAGGTATGATTTAGTTTTTGTTACTGTCGATACGTCCAGAGTTTTAAGCGAGAACCACACCCAATCCGGGGAGCTTAGCCGCGCTATTCGTCATCAATCTTTCTGCGTTGAAACCTCTGTGATGCAGAGCACCATGTATAATAGCGTGGCATGTCTTATAGAGTAAAGAGCTTGCGAATGGATCGTTTTCGTATGTAGAAAATGTTTGTCTGCATGAATATAAGTATATACTAGGGAGGTTTTATCTCATAAGGAAAAAAAATTTCAGAGTTTGTTTAGGGACACCCCCTAAAATGATTCTTTCTGTCAGATTTTTGGACTGCCAAAGTTTGAGCACGATTGAAAGAAGCTAACACGTGCCACTGGGGCCTCAATGTTTTGAAAAATCTCGTTTTTACAGTTTAACGACTTTGCCGACCCATATCGCTAGAACGGTTTAATATATTTGCCCGTGTCATACATCAAATTGAAGGCGATACTGTTTTTAATATTTTATATGCAGTAAAAAAATACGTAAGTAGTACTAAATCCGAGACAATGAAGACAATGTCCCTAAAAACGTGACGAGGTACCCCTTAGAGCAAAGATTCCTATATTATCAATTTTTGAAATGACAACAATTATGTATTTAAAAAATCAAGCATAATAAATGTCTTTTTAATTTTATTCTTATATAAATTTATTCAAGTGACTGACATAATGTGGTTTTGGAGCTATCTGGATACAGCGGCATCTGCTGACTACGTATTGTTTTTGTTGCTCGTCCTTTGTAAGTAATTGGTTGTAATCTGTGATGAGCTTGACTCTGTCTACCATGTCGTTCACAACTTTCAAGTTGTTTACCATCCTTTGCCCCGCCTAGTGGTTGATGTTCTGCAGCCAGGTTGCAGGATCTTTTTCCAAAAAATGTTTAATCTCTTGAACAACAGGTAAGTCGCACTTGAAATAAGGGCTAGGTGACCTTTTCCTAGGAATTTTTGCAGTAGTTCGTTTTTTAGTTTGCGTCGCATATTTCTGGAACACTTCTCATTTTCTTCTGCTGGCATTGTTAAGATTGTTATCGCCATTTGGTTCTTAACGGTGTTTTGCACTGTCGGGTCAAACAATGCCAGGGCAACAAGTTCAGGACTAATATATCACAGGTGATTTATCATTTTGTTGATTTATTTTTCTGATATTTTTTTGTCAATGCTTTCAATGAGGTCTAGGTCTTGTTTTGGTGCTAAACACGCTCTGGGGGCGTTAACCCAGGCTTTACGGTAGACTCGTACGATGAAAACACAAAGTGCTTCTAGAGCCTCTTGTTCTTAAGAAGTTAGCTAAAACTGGTCCCGGAAGAGTTGTATTTTCAGACAGTAAATAGCTTTTGCCATCCACCGGGCATGGTGTACTGGATCTGGATACCCGAAGCGCACAACTTTTCCGTCAAGATGGCCAAGACATATCAATGCCAACTGTAACAGCTCTTTGTAGTCGTCTCTTTGCTGGCATTCTATTAGTTTATTAGAACTTAGATTTATCAATCGTCGACCATTCTTATTGAAATCTCTTGAATATGTCTGGTTGAGTTCCCGATGTGCTTCTAAACTTGCAGTCAAAAACCCCTCTCAACAATTCTTATAAAACACGGTGTCAGCCCGTTAGGTACAGGAGCTCTGAACCTAACATCTGCTCCAGGAGTTTGCACGCTCCATTGAGTCTCCCAGTATTTGATGCTGTTGTACCCCATTCCTCTAGACATTCGTACACTGCTAGGCCTTGTTCCTCCCCTGAGATACTGTCAGTTTCAGGAACGCCCTGGAGTTGTTCTTTAGTCCCATGTAATACCAGAACAGCAACCCGTTCTCTCTGCTCTGTTTTGAGGATATCTGGTGGTAGTTTTCCATCCCAGTGAACGCAAACAGCATCGTTAAGTCTGTCTTGAATTTGTTCCACGTATTTTTCACGGTTTATTCTCTGCTGTTAACGGATAACGCTTCTGGATATCTTATATTCGTTGGAATCTTCTCCGAGAGCTTCTAATGTAGCCATCGGTTATCGGACACCTTAGAACGGTCCAGCAACAATGGCAATTTTATGGTTAGGACCTATATAAAGCCACGCTTGATTCTCTTGGGGTCCTTCAAATTCTACGTTAATCTCGAGCTCTTCAAACGGCGTTTCACGTCCTTCTGACTCTTCTGTTGTCTCATCGTCCGTGAGCTCCCCGTCTCTGTGAACAATGAGATGAGAAAATAAGTATAATTTTAATATTGATGGAAACTTCAGCTAGTGATCTAGTTATGAAGTTTCGCTACAAGGAAAATATTTTTTTTAAATACTTAACCAAATTTCCTGCTTCAAGTTCTTTGTCCAAGATCTTCCGTTGTTTTTGTAGTAATCTTTCTTCAGCTTGTGCCAACTTCAGGTCAACTCCGAGCATGGAGCCTGGTCTTACTTTCTGTCTTTGTTTCGACAGAAACTCCTTGTCAATTCTAAAGTCATCATGGTCAGGGCATCTCAGTGGGCAATATCAAAGAGATCATCCAACTTTAGGGTAAACTCTTTTGGAGCACTTCTTGCACTTTCGTACTTCTATCCTTGTACTTTTGCATTTTTCTCCAATCATCGTACAGTTTTTTCAGCTTTACTATGACATTTTTCTTTTGTGTTATAGGAATTCGAGCTTTTGTCCAAAAAACAAATACATCTTCAACAGTAGTTGTGGCAGAGTCTCTCACATTTAACTTCACCGTACGAAAATTATAGAACATAGTAGAACATAGCAGCTAGAACTTGGCAAGACTCTTTGAATGCCAGCATGCAATCTCGCAAACATTTTTAAGATGGCCTAGATTTTTAAACAAACCCCGAAACTATTAAAATAGATGTCGACATGGCATATATTGAGCAAAAGCGAGGGGAAGAACACCGACTTCAGCATGGAGTCCGCATAGTTGTTGAGGAGACTGAGCGTTTCATGGGTGTTGATATCGATTGGCAAATTGTGACTTGGTAGAAAAGGTTCAATAATCCTACGCTAAGACTGAGACATATGCTGAACCGAGTCTTTTTACACAGCCACCAGAGTACTGAGTACCGCTAATATCGATCCCTGAGTCACAGTAAATCTGGTAAGCGACATGTAGCCCAATGCCGACATCTCTTTTTCAACCGCCTTTACAATTTTCGTAGACGGCGCAATTGCCTCCAGCTTTGAACCATTGACTTCAAACAGACGCTGAATCACCTTCTAGGGTATCTCAGGGTGTGAATGGTTTACTACATCCTGATGAAGACCAGCAACTCTGGAAACAAAGTAGATAGACGGGACCAATATTAGTAAAAAAAAAAGAACCACCAGACAGTTTGATTTAGGCATATGGAATGGCAAATCGACTATAATTGCTAGTCCAAACTGAGTTAAAGGCATTGGGTTATCTTTTGCCAGAAAAAATGATTTGGAAAGTTCAGGAGATACCAGCTCAGGTCTTAAGCCATGGGGAATTATATCATTTCTGGCCTGGTAATAATATAAGGTGCCTAAAGAGGACGATATGGCCATTCCCAGAAAAAACTTTTTGCTCTGACACCAAAATTGATAGTCATATTCTCTCAAAAGGGTTATAGTCGCAAATGCAAACAGGTTGGAAGCCGATTTAAAGGCAAAAAGCAAGAGAAAAAGAAAGAAAATGTTAAATTTCTCTCTTATATTCGGCGTGAGTGAGCTATGGTATCAGAAGTTTCCGATACTTTTGACCATATATTGGTCGAAGTTTTTTTATAATTCATTGACTAACCTGGAATCCTTATCATCAAGCAATGTCAGAGCACCAGTTTTCAGCTTGATAATGTACTTAGAAGGAAGATATAATTATTCATTTTGTATTTTGTCTGAGATAGTAGAAATTGAAGTGTTTTAGGTTTAAATGAATTTATTTTTTTTTGTAGTAAAAACTGAATTTTGACTGAATTATAAATATTACATAAATCTTAATAGTGCAATATCTGTCCACCAATTCCGTTTCCTCAAGTCAAAATAATGATAAAAGACCGAATAAATGTAATAAATGTAAATGTAAGGATTGGCACGCTCTAATGTGCAACGCTTGGATGAATACATATACGACACACACACTCTGTGTTTTTGCATCTGTGGTTTTCAACGAAAACCCATGCGAAACGGAATTGGTGGAAATGAAATTTCGCTATGAAGATTGCTATTCGTTCGAACTCTATACGCAAAGGGTAATTCTCATTAATCATAATGAGACTCCCGTATCAGTCATTTGATTTGTAGCCGAATTAATCGTTGCCAAAGACTGCAGAAGGTCTTGCAATTAAGCGAATTGAACTACTAGGAATTAGTTAGTTTTGCTAGCATTATAGGAAACAGAAAGTACTGATTTCTTTTCTGCCACATTGTTTTTTGTGAATTTGTGTACGAATTTATTTATTATTCTTTTTTACGTTTTAACGCACTTTACACCAATTTAACATCTTCTGTTAATCTTCCATTAACATTTTTCTGGTTTTTGGCATGGTAGTTTTTGCTACTGTTAAGTTCATACGCACACTTATACATGTACTTAACATACTTTTTATTTTTGCAAGCACATTCAAAAACACAAAAATTCCAAAATCAAAAAATCAGAGTAATAGTTTGGAACCGTCAGCCATTTTATTATTGAATACAATTGTATATATCAGGTTTTTTTAATTTGTTTACTTTGAATTTTTTTAAAATCAATTAAAATTGACTGCGCTACACACTTTTTTGGAATACTTTTCCATTTATTTTTCTTCACTTGCACAATTCATTCAATTGCGATTAATTTCATTTATTACATTTGAATTAATAATTATGGGTTTGTTTTGTTTTAGACATTAATTTTTGATCACACTGTCACTCACAATATTCTTTTTCACACTAAAATTTTACACTTTTCTCATTGGCACCATCGTTTGTTTTCACTTACCTTATTTACTATCACTTGCACATTATTTGTTAATAATATTAATAATAATTAGACTTATTTCTATCCACTCTACTTACCAATATTTCTGAAACTTTATATGTCCGTCCGTCGGCTTCTCCATTCATGTGTTTTTGGCTTCATTTGTATTAGGGATGGCAAACTAAATTTCACATAGTCGATTATATATCAATAGTAGTCGAATTTGCTTTTAAGCGTTTGCCAGACCACCTGATTGGAATGCACAAAAATGCCCGAATTACCAGAAAACATCCAAAATCTCAGAAAGCTCCCAAAACAACCCAAAATGCTAGAATATGTCTAAATACCTGTAAAGCATTATTTTCGCACCCATTCTCCAGAGACGAATCGCAGAATGATTAAGTGTGTCGTGTGCGCCCTCAGGGGGGTTAAAGGGAAAGTGAATATTAGGGAAGAAAAGAAATGCAACAATGGAAGTTCCTATAGAAGAAAAAATTGACAGGGAGAAACATTAATAAAATAAAAAGATAGAAAAGGGAAAAATTAGGGGGGATTGGAGTCTTTCTTTTTGGATTGACTTCAGAGGAGATTGGACAAGTGACTCATGATATTCAACTCCTGTTTGTGAATAAAAAACCTCTTCAAATCCTACACTAAACTTATTTACCTGAAAAAAGGGGAAAAGTAAACACATCAAAGAAAAAAGCAATGCACATTAAAATAACTTAGAACATAAGTTGAAACAAACCAACATTTTACAAAAAACATAACAATTTAAACAAAGAAGAAACATACGTGAACGATCAAAGCAAAACATTTTGGAATAAATATAATAAAATAAGAAATAAAATAAAATGCGATAACCTGTCAAATAAAATAATCGAAATTCATCTGTCAAAACTTTCATTTCTCAAAGACAGTCCAAGCGATGATATATGCATTCATCTTGGATGAACTGTGTATATTCGGCATCAATCTTTCTGCGTTGAAACCTCTGCGATGCAGAGCTCCCCATGTATGATAGCGTGGCCTGTCCGAATAGAGTAAAGAGCTTGCGAATGGATCGTTTTCGTATGTAGAAAAGAAATTTGTCAACGTTGACGCTGGTGGTCGTTCTGCTCTTTGCACCGCACTTGCCTTCGTAAAGTAGACACGCTGGCCGAAGTCCATGTGAACTGCCAAATTTACGATAGTCGGGTGACGTTAAAAATAACCGCCAAATTGACTCGTTACATCTCACATTACGTCCAAAATGAAATTTTGTTACCTCGTCGATTACATTCTGCTTAACAGCGCCATGTCGCTGCCTTTTTTCTCATATATGTAAAAGTGTTTGATGGATTTAATGGAGTTGCAGCGATCAACATTGCAGTGGGTTGAGAACGTGGAGCGGACAATATAGAGCGATTTAGCGGCTATTGATGGTAATGATGGTTGTCATTTGGAGATACAATAGATATCCGTCGATTCCACTAATTGTGTCAGTCACCAATGGAGGGGGATAATGCTTTGTGAAATTTCCGTATTCCATGAATGTCGAGTCTGGGGTGTTGACTCCGCAAGGTCCATGTTCGTTGCGATAAAGGAATACAGCTCCGGATCAGTTTCTGGATCGGGTATTTCGACAGAAATGAACGAAACAATATAATCTGATCAGCTCATGCCAAGCATCCAAAGTATAATGTGTGCATGTAATGCTATCCAACCGAGAACATCCAACAACGGATTCTGCCAAGCACCTTCTGCTTAACGACGTGATCTATGAGTAATGTGATCTTTTGTTTGAACACTCGTGCAGTAATGTCATGTCGATCGCTGAATGTTTGTCCCGTCAGCAACAGTTTCGTAATTTCAGGCCATTTCCAATTGCAAGTGAACGTGATGAGTAAATTCGGGCTTCCGTAATTCCGCACGTAAGTCATCACATCCTGAGCGTACTCATGCATATGACGCGGTCTTCCAACGTAAGAAGCTGCAATAATGATCGGACAGATCATCAACGGGGATAGAAGTGCTTCAAATGTCTACCATCCCGATGCTTAAGAACAAAATCGGTTGATTCCAGATTCTCGCCACCAACCACCACTGCGACTTCATTGATAGTGGGATCATTGAATTGTCTTATATGGCTTCAGTGGGTCTTTTATCTGCTCTGATAATTATCTGATAGTTAATGTCCCCGGCAGAATGCATTGAATCCAACGCGGTATTGAAAAATATAAAATATACTCCAATAATTTAACGTGTATTCGCAGTAAAAAGTGCACAACGCTGAAATAGATCTGTAGGAAGTTATAATCATCGTTTTGCAGTGGTAACAAAGCACCCCCTCGATGGTGAACTTTCCCTTGAATCTGAATGTTTGGAAATTAATTCGAAAAAAATAAGAAGTATTATTTATTTTGATAATGACGAGACGTCATTACCTTATAACTCGGGTTTAATTTGAAAGCATTCGATATATTGTTGTGTGTTCGCCAGAAAAAGTTTTGATAAGGTTGTATTTCTGTAGAAAAAATTTTTTACCTTTATGGTATAAAGCGCAGCATAAACCGGGGGTTTCTGATTGAATGCATTGTAATGCTAGCATAGAACAGAAAATGATCCGATATCAAGGCAGCGAAAATATTTGTGGTCGATTACGGTAACGTATTCGTAAGCAGCGCGATTCCAACATTTATGAATGGAGTTCTTCTAGTAGCATTTTGTCGAATATGAGGTGGTGATTGTGCAGCGCGAACTTGTGCAATATTGTCACATTTCCATTAATTTTCTTCTGCACGTTCCTCTTGCATGTATATGATTATCATGGGCATATTATTGCAGGACGTGTACGTCGTCCAAGCTTTGATCGTAAAATTATGCACTTTTTTAGGTTAATAGCTCTCCCTAAACTGCGATAAAGTAGTTTTTGACTAATCATATTAAGAAGAAAATTCTTTTCAGAAAAAACGAAAACTTACTCGTGCACAGTAAATGCCTGCACAACAAAATACACTTAAACTTATTTTCTGAAAATATTATGGAATTGATATATATCACATTGAATTTTAATTGATCGTAGTGCTTGTGCCATTGCTTGTATGACAATCCGAAATAAGTGTAATAATACGCAAAACTCGAATCAATTTAAGGAAGGAAAATATCACATTTTTTTAATAGAAAATGACAATGCGAAAAGTGCACCTGTCAAATCGAGCTAAGCCTAAGTCAACGTATAAATCCATCTACGGTTTTATGACATTTATCGCAGCACATCGCCATTTGTTCTTTATCTTGTTAACTTTTCCAACCAAAATTCTAGCGAAACGTATTTTATCACAACGAATTTTTCTGGATTTCACAATGAATTTTACAACTTTACACCGTCCAAAATCATGATCATGAAATCATGCGATCAAATCCAAAATTTGGTCGAAAAAAAATATAAAATTTGCACGTTTTTCCGAGTTTTCTATTTTGCTTTCGAAAAGCCGTTCCAAAATAATTTCAAACCAAACTCCGTACTTAAAATCATTTTTTGGTTTTTCTGATTTCCCGAACAACAGGAAATAATTTTGAACGGCTGGGCCGCTCTCAATTGATGAATTACTATACATTTTTATTATATATATTTATACATTATATATATATATATATATATATATATATATATATATATATATATATATATATATATATATATATATATATATATATATATATATATATATATATATATATATATATATATAAATATATATATATATATATATATATATATATATATATATATATATTTATATATATATATATATATATATATATATATATATATATATATAAATATATATATATATATATATATATATATATATATATATATATATATATATATATATATATATATATATATATATATATATATATATATATATATATATATATATATATATATATAGTTATGACAAAGCCAACGTCCATGCCATTCGACCCATAGTAAACAATTATTATACTTCCCCTTTTCCATTTGTTGTATTTATAATCATCAGCTTTTAAGTTGAATGAATAGAGTCATACCAGTGGTGTCAAATATACACAATTTATTATTCTTTTAAGCAAATCCTATTTCACTTATTATTTACATTCATCAGCTTTTAAGTTGAATGAACAAAATCATACGAGTGGTGTCAAGAACACCCTCTATTATTATTTTATAAACAAATTCATTCGTACTCACCAGTTTGTAAGCTTGAAGCAGAGAAATAAAAAACAGACTTAATTTTACTACGCAAAAGTAAAGAAGTGTATTTTTAATTCGTCGCAAGAAGTATTTTAAAGTAAGTGCAAATTACAAGTTCAATACTTTGACTTAAAACTGGCGCAGTCGGTAGGATATTCAAAACGTGTTGAATATCCTGTAAAACAGAACCTACTAATAAGTGACAAAATTTAAATAATAAGTTATTAAAATAAAGAAAAAATAAAAAGGAAATAATAATAACAACAAAACCTGAGGAAACTGAATTAAACAAATTGAAAGTGACGGTTGAATAAAAACAAAAGGACAAATAGAAAACTAAACCATATAAGTTAACCAAAAGAAAAAATGGCAGCGGAAATATCTCCACTAACATATCTGGCACAAATACCAGAGAGGAGGACCTAAATTCCTTCACAAATGGTATTGATAATATAATACCAGTAATAGCAACATATCCGGAAGCATCGCAAAGGATGCTGTTAACTATAATTAAAGGTAAATTAAAGGGAAAAGCTAAGGTAGCTTTAAATGTGCACCCACACCTCGCGACATGGACAGAGATTAGGACGATGCTGGAAACTAATTTCGGTGGATTATCCTCCTGTGAGCAACTGTACGAGGACCTCAGAAATTCACAATATCGGGGCGATATTATGAAATTGTACCATTATGTACATTCCAAACTCTCGTTACTTAATCAACGACATACAATGGACGGAGCGTTAATCGATATCGCGCAAAACAACAAAACGGCACTAAACGTTTTTGTAAATAAATTACCTATACACCCGCGAACAGTGCTATGTGCCTTAAAACCCATAACTTTAGAACGCGCATTGCACGAATTGGCAATGGTCGGGATGATTAATACCACTACAAACAACCAAAATATTACCCAAAAAAATGTGAAACCACAAACGGACAAGAAAAATAATAATCAGCAATTCCAACCAAGGAATTTTACCCCACACACAGGACAACAACCATACCAACAACAGCAACAACAAAATAATAATCAGCAATTCCAACCAAGGAATTTTACCCCACAAACAGGACAACAACCATACCAACAACAGCAACAACAAAACAATAAATGGCAGCAACAACCCAATCAGTGGCAGCAACGTCAATGGCAACAACAACCTAGACAACAATGGCAACAAAGACTACCACCAGTAGAAACAATGGACATCTCACAACAAAATAAGCAAAACCATTACATGAGTGACAATGAAAATCTACAAAATGATCAGTACCCAATACAAATAGATGAGTATGAAACTAATAATAAGCCTGTAAATTTTTCATTATCTGGCCTCGGGAATACCACCCGACAGGGACTTCCCTATATATTGTTTAAATCTCGTAACAGATCTACAAGAATCCTAATTGATACGGGATCAACTGAAAATATTTTAGCAAAAGGACATTGTCCTCCCAAATATATTAGAAACTTAAGAACACCCATGTCAATAAAGACCGCATCTGGTCATTTAAGAATTACGCAAGAAGCGATTATTCCAAAATAAACTATGGCTGTTTCGCTGAAAACTAGCCCGAATTTCCGAATTCTCGATTTCCACACCTTGTTTTCGGGAATTTTTGGTTCAACTCTTTTAAGGGAAAACAATGCTAAATTGGATTATGAAAATAAGGTGCTAGTGATAAATAATCAAGAGATTCCTTTGTTTTTCGAAGGAGATGATGAAAATCAGGTAGAAATCAGATTAGTGGATTTACCAGAATTATATCACCTAGATGAATTAGGAATTATTGAGCAACTAAGAATTGAGCATTTAAATTTTGAGGAACAAGAAGCAATTAACGATATTATCCAGGAAAATTATGACGTATTTTATAAGAAAGGGGACGACCTGTCCTTCACGAATGAAGTTAAACACAGTATTCCTACAGGAAACTCAGGACCAATATATTCTCGGACTTATCGATATCCAGAAATTCATAGGAAAGAGGTGAACAAACAGATTAGTGAAATGCTAGAGCAGGATATTATCAGACCAAGCACTTCGCCTTATAACGCACCAATTTGGGTAGTTCCAAAAAAGGAAGACAAGGAAGGTAACAAAGAATGGAGAGTAGTCATTGACTATAGAAAACTGAATGCGGTTACCAAAGAAGATAAATTTCCCATACCTTTAATTGATGACGTCATGGATAAGCTAGGAAGAGCAAACTACTTCTCAACTCAAGACTTAACCAAGGGCTTTTATCAGATAGAAGTTAGACCAGAGGACCGGGAGAAAACAGCCTTTTCTACTTCGGACGGTCACTATGAATTTAATAGGATGCCCTTCGGGTTAAAAAACGCCCCCGCAACCTTCCAACGTATGATGAGCAATGTTCTTAAAGAATATGTTAACAGAATATGCGTCATTTACATGGACGACATATTAATTTTTAGCACATCTCTTCAAGAACATATGAACAACTTAAGGATAATTTTTAATACTCTAAGAAAAGCAAATTTAAAAGTGTCATTAAATAAAAGTGATTTCTTAAAGAAAGAGACAGATTTTTTGGGACACGTTGTGACCGCTGATGGCATAAAGCCAAATCCCAGTAAGGTCAAATGTATTAAGAATTTCCCTATACCGAAAACAGTTAAGGAAATTCAGAGTTTCCTAGGTCTAAGCGGATATTACAGAAAGTTTATCCCAGACTACGCAAAAATAGAGAAACCTTTGACAAAAGGTTGAAAAAGGATTGCATAATCAACATAAATGATGCGGATTATAAGGAATCTTTTAACAAACTAATGACAATTTTAATGTCAGATATGATACTAAGATACCCCAATTTTAATGAAACCTTTATTCTCACAACGGATGCAAGCAACTTTGCTATGGGCGCCGTATTGTCACAAAAAGATGGCCCCTTAGCTTTTGCTTCCAGGACTCTAAACAAACACGAAATTAACTATTCAACCATAGAGAAGGAACTGTTGGCCATTGTTTGGGCAACAGGACAATTTCGCCATTATTTGTATGGAAGAAAATTTAAACTAAATACCGATCACAAACCCTTAATTTGGTTATCTTCCTTGAAGGAACCAAATTCGAAATTGATTAGATGAAAATAAAACTTAATGAGTATGAGTTCGATATCTGCCATGTACAAGGAAAGGAAAATAAGGTTGCAGATGCTCTTTCTAGAATTCAACACGAAATTAATCTTTTTTAATGTAAGGAATGCAATAAGAAATATACTCAAGCTACAAATTTACGGATTCACCAGAGGATCGTTCATAAGGGATTAAGATTCCAATGCACTATATGCAAAAATCAATTTAAGTTAAAAAACTCTCTAAAGAAGCATTTTAAGAAGAATCACCCAAAAGACAAATTATCGTTTATGGACGTTATCGCCAACGATAATGAATCCGCAAGAATGAAAGATTCAGCGATAGAAAGACATAGTTCACCTGTACCAACAGTACATAGTGCCAGTGAAGATGGCATTGATTACATTAAAATTACTGATAAACCCCTCCAATATTATACAAGGCAAATCTTGTTAGTAAACGGAGATAACAATGAGTATGAACTAATACAGAAACACGATAAAAAGAGATATAAATTCATTTATAAGGATGATAAGGAGATAGTTAGGAAAATATTAAATATCATAGAGAACGAAGAAACCGTAGCGATCTATTGTGAAAATGAAGAAGTTTATTTAGAAATACAAGAAGAGGTAGTTAAGATGAGAAACATAAAATCTTTTGAAATATTTAGTACTTATACATTAGTAGAAGACGTCGATATAGAAACCCTAATGGAAATAATTCTGAAACATCACAAGTATGAAAATAATCATCCTGGAATCGAAAAAACGTATCAAGAATTGAAGAATTTCTACTATTACCCTAATATGAAACGGGAAATTACAAAGATAATTAATAATTGTGAAATTTGCAATTTTAAAATAGAGCGAAGACCGATTAAACTGCCATATGAAAAAACAGAGACACCAAAAAGCCCTCATGAGATTTATCACGCTGACATTTGGTATATGAGCAGAGGTAATATGTATTTAACAATAATAGATAAATTTTCCAAGTACGCCCTTGTACAAGAAATTGAGGAAAGAACACCTCTTTGCTTAATTCAAGCTTTTACGATTACCTTTAATTTAATGAAAGCTCCGAAATTGTTGATAACAGACAATGAGACAGCATTAACAACTGCCTTGCTTAAAGACTTTTTAGATAAGAAGAATATTGAATTGCATTTAACTACACCGAATAGACATACTGGAAATTCTGATATTGAGAGGTTCCACAGTAGTCTAAATGAAAACATCCGATTATACAGAAAACGTTAAGAAGAGAATGACATTGCTTATAATGTCGATTTAGTTATCCAATCCAACTATACCTATAACACTACCATTCACCTTACCACAAAGAGAAAGCCCATAGACATTCAATTTTCAGGAAGTAATGTTAATCTGCAAGATTTTTACAGACAAATCGAAGAAACCAAAGAAAGGACTTTGGCATATCGAAATAAGGATAGAAAAGATACAGAAATAAATCAAGAGTTTAAAAAAAAAACCCAATGTACAGAAAATGGAGACAAGACAGGAAAGAGTTTACGTTGAACAAATTGACGGAAAACGATACAGAACTAGAAATAAGAATTTGCCCATTTATAGGGATCAATTTTTAAAACGAAAAAATCATTTCAGGTCTACGGACGTATTGGTGGATGATAATGATCTTGCTGATAACCAGTCCAGTACAGGCACAGAATCTGGAAATTACTGACTTAAACCATGGTAATGGTTACAGCTTACTCGAGATTGGGAAGACACAACTTATTGCAGGACACAATATTATTCTTCATATTTTTAATGTAACAAAATACGAAACTTTTATCAATAGCCTTAAGGAAGAAATATCTAACTTGGGAGATTCTTATATGGAACATCAGATTAATCATCTTAGTACTAAACTTCAAAGCATAATTCCCCACAACCGCAAGAAACGAGGTTTAATAAATGTTCTAGGAACAGGAATGAAATATTTATTTGGAACCCTAGATGACAGTGACAAAATAGAAATTGAAAATCAGTTAGGAATACTTGAAACTAACACTCACAATGTAATAACCCAAAGCAATAATCAGATCCAAATAAATAGGCAATATGATGAAGAACTGGAGAAATTGTATACACTTTACACTTCACAAACGGGAAAATTGATGAAACAATATTCGGAAATAAAAAATCTATCAATACAACAACAGAAGGCAACAAAATCTCAAGAATTTAAATATCAGTTAACACATTTGGAGAAAATTATAGATAGTATAGGGGAGATAATCCTTACATCTAGTTTAGGTCTCCTAAATAGAAACATTCTTACAGATCACGAAGTGCAAAAATATAATATAACATTCGAACGATTGCAAGGGATTAGGCTGACGGTAGCGTCTTCAGGAAGGGACATTATTTTTATAATACACATTCCTATTATGTCTAATGAAACGTACGATAAGTTATTAATTCAACCTATTCCTAATAAAGAAGGTCTAGAGATTTGTTTAGAATCTAAGGAATATTTAACAAATAATAACGTAATATCCTCTAGTACTAACGAAGTAAGTAATCTAAAAATCATCAAAGACAATTGTATAGAAAACATTTTTAAAGAAGAAAAAATGCATTGTTTCTACAAAAAGAATAATGAAAAAATTGTTATTGAAGTAAATACTGATGTAATATTCGCTATTAATATAATAAACGAAAAAATTGAACAAACCTGTAACAAAATTCCAATAATACTAACGGGCAACTATTTGATAAAGATCGGAAATTGTAAAGTAAAGATAATGAAAAAATGGTATGATAGGAATTTATATGGGAGAAATACTGTTTTACCAAACCCAATAAGAGACATAAATGTAACAAAAGAAGAAAGTATCTCCTTCCAAGAACTCACATTTCATCATGTCAATAATTTAAAAAATATTGAAGAAATACAAAGGAAGCAAAAATTAACAAATATTTTTACCTATGCATTAATTACTTTCATAGTTGTAATCAGTAATTTTCGAAGAGAACGGTCGTTAAAAGAACTCCTCTCGGAAATTAATTCTAATAAAATAAAATAAGCAGGGAAAGTGCAAAAAATAAACTCAATTGTCGGGAAAATAATTATCTAAAATTGTTTGAATTCATTATAAGTATTAACTTGTAAGGAATTCAAACAGTTTTTTGACAAAATAAAAATTTTAAGTTGAACAACAAACCCAGTTGTGTAAAAATCAGTGTAACAAAACAACCAAAATTAAAAAAGGCACACACACAGCTAAACAAACCCACAGCCTGATGAGCCATCGTCTCACTCAAGAGTTGGAACAACGCAGACACTCTTTCTGCAGTGTAAGTTCGCGGAATGCATACTTCGCGATAAATGCAGATGTAAACAATGGAATGAGAGAGGTAGCGCCACTAAGACAAACTCTCTCACCAGGCAGTGCTAGCAACAACAGTAATAACAAAGAAGGTGGAAACACAGCGAACACAGAAATAACACACGAAAACAACGACAAACCATTAAAGGCGGTACAGACAGGCATGGATCGCTACATTACTATAAAGCGTAAATCCAGCCCAGCCAAAGGCAACTCTAACAAAAAAAGTTGCAAAACTGTGAACGGTGAAGAACCAACAACGTCCGTCACGGGTAAGAACCGGTTTGCATTGCTGAGCGAAGAAGAACCTCAATCTTCTACCTCGGCAAATGCCGCAACTCCAAGGCCGCCCCCAATATACCTACGTGAGAGTAGCTCAAATGAGCTAGTAAATATTATTGCCCAAGTTGTTGGTAGTGGTGGCTTTCACATAGTGCCAATAAAGAAAGGGAACATTAACGAGACTAAAATTCAGGCATACACCGAAAACGGTTTTCGCGCTATTTCTAGTTATTTTAACGATAGAAATAAAAATTTTTACACGTATCGTCTTAAGAGTAGTAAGGGTATCGCGGTAATCTTAAAAGGCATTGAATCATTTGTAGGACCAGATGAAGTAAAACGAGCACTGGAAAAAGAGAATTTTAACGTTCACTCCGTGGTGAACGTTCTTAACAATAAAAAGGTTCCCCAACCAATGTTCAAGGTCGAACTTCAACCTGACTCGCGGAAACTAAAGAAAAATGAAGTACATCCTATATACAAACTTCAATATTTGTTATATAGAAGAATCACGGTCGAAGAACCCCACAAAAGAAATGGTCCCGTTCAATGCCAAAATTGTCAAGAGTATGGACACACAAAATCATACTGCACTTTGCCAACCGTTTGTGTTGTATGTGGTGATCTACACCAATCGTCCGCTTGCAAAGTTAAATCGCAGGAACAGAAAAAGTGCAGTAATTGCGGGGAACAACATACCGCAAATTACAGAGGTTGTAGGGTTTACAAAGAACTTAAGCGTAAACTAGAAGAGAAGCGTAAACTCATTTCTAACCGAAACGCGCCGAATCCTATAATCGACATCCAACAGACTCCAGTTTACTCTAGCAACGGAAACGGCATTACAAACGGTATAACATACGCGAATGTTCTAAGGGCGCCTACACCTAATGCCCCAGTGCAACAACATGGTAACTCTGAATCAATGATTCAACAACTGGTACAGAGTATAAACATGTTCATGTCAACTATGCAATCAATGATGCAAGAATTCATGCGAAACCAGAATCAGTTAATTCAAACTCTACTTACCAAAAAATAGGCCCTCTTAAGATATGTACATGGAACGCAAACGGTGTGAACCAACATAGACACGAACTGACCGAGTACCTAGATCGGCAGAATATTGATATAATGCTACTATCAGAAACTCATCTCACAGACAAATACAATTTTCAGATACCTAATTTTAGATTTTATGGTACTCATCACCCCGACGGTAAGGCTCATGGGGGCACTGGTATCCTAATACGTAAACGAATGAAACATGAAGTCGCTGAAGGAGTCTCACAAAACTACCTCCAAGCGACAACAATTCGTATCCAGATTCAAGGTAGTTTTCTTACCATTTCAGCAATATATTTCCCCCCGCGGTTCGCGATATCAGAAGATATACTTCTGAACTTCTTCAATGGTCTCGGACACAACTTTATTGCTGCTGGTGACTACAATGCCAAACATACGCACTGGGGATCCCGTTTAGCAAACCCTAGGGGAAACCAGCTGTATAAATGTCTAATGCGACGTCAAAATAAATTGGACTTTATATCTCCCAGTCAACCTACATATTGGCCTTCTGATATTAACAAAAAGCCTGACTTGATAGACTTCGGTATAATAAGAGGAGTTAGTAAATCTAACTTATCTGCTAGTACCTGTACTGACTTATCGTCAGACCACTCGCCAGTTATATTTCTTCTTCACGGGAAGACAGTACTTGTAGATGACCCACTAAGGCTTACTTCATACAAAACTAACTGGTTAAAATACAGGAAGTACATTAGTAGTCATTTAGATTCGAATCATCTAATTTCTAACGCGGATGAGATCGATAACAACGTATCCAACTTGAACGTAATCCTGGAACAGGCGGCCATTCACGCTACACACAGACAAATAAAAGTGACAAATAGTTTGAATACTTACACTAACCGGGAAATAGAGCACCTTGTAAGTGAAAAAAGGAGGTTCCGTCGCGAATGGCAGCGAAATAGGTCACCAGCGGCACGACTAAGACTGACTGAAGCTACTTAAAGATTGCAAAGCGCACTTAGAAAAGAAGACAGTAGACAGCAGGCTAGTTTCATTGCAAGTTTAACTCCGACTGTTTCAACCAAATTCTCATTATGGAAAACATTAAGAAATACTAGTATGCCCACCGAAACGCAATTTCCAATACGCGACGCAAATGGCAAGTGGGCAATATCAGAAGAGGAAAAGGCCAATGTTTTTGCAAACCATCTATCACAGGTATTTCGCCCAAATCCTGCAAGTAGCGACATCCTTCCACCTGTTGATAAAATGTCTGCCGTAATTCCATTGTTTACTAACGCAAATGAAGTTCTGAATGTCATTAAAGAAACCGTGAATCCAGGTAAAGCACCTGGATATGATCTTATCACGCCTAAAATGATCTTGGAACTTCCCTATATTGCTGTGAAGTTCCTGGCAAAATTATTTAACTCTATTTTGAGACATGGGTACTTTCCTAAAGTGTGGAAAATTTCTCTGATTCAAATGATTTTAAAGCCAGGAAAGGACAAATCAATACCTTCCTCGTACAGGCCGATCAGTTTGCTTCCCTGCTTATCCAAACTATTTGAAAAAGTTCTTTTATCGAAAATAAAACCGTTTCTCGTGTCAAATAATATAATACCAGACCATCAGTTTGGTTTTCGCGAAGGTCACAGCACTATCGAACAAGTAAACCGTCTGACCCAAGCAATTGAAAAATCATTTGAACGGCGAGAATATTGCTGCGCAGTATTCCTGGATGTTGCTCAAGCATTTGACAAAGTCTGGCACTTTGGCTTGACCTACAAAATTTGCAAATACTTACCGGCAAATACGCATCGAATTCTTGAGTCTTACTTAGAAAACCGCAGATTCAGAGTCAAATGTGGACAACACGTCACCGATGACCGCGAAATACTAGCAGGTGTTCCCCAGGGAAGCGTCATGGGGCCTATCCTTTACATTCTGTTTACCGCAGATATTCCTACCAGCCCAAACGTGCTAACATCCACTTTTGCCGATGATACCGCTATAATGGCCACACATAAAAAGCAGGATATTGCATCTATGAATCTAGGTGTACATCTCAGACGAGTAGAATCTTGGCTCTCTGACTGGAGAATAAAAGTCAATGAGGCTAAATGCACACAGGTAACTTTCACACTGAATTTTAGCACTTGTCCGACATTGAAATTAAACAATATCCCTTTTTCTCAATCTGATCATGTTTCATACCTTGGAATCCACCTGGATCGCCGACTCACCTGGAGAAGTCATATCGAAGCCAAGAAAACTCAACTGAAACTTAAGGTCCATCAACTTCACTGGCTCCTAAACGCGAACTCAAAACTAAGCCTTGAATATAAGGTCCTGCTATACAACAGTGCAATCAAACCTATCTGGTTATACGGTGCCCAGCTATGGGGCAAAGCAAGCTCGAGCAATCTCGACAAAATCCAAAGAGTCCAATCGAAGACATTGCGGCTTATTACCGGTGCCCCTTGGTATATGAGGAATGAAAATATCCACCGAGACTTGAAAATACCTCTCGTTAAAGAGGCAATTCAAAAAATCAATATAAAGCACAAAGAGAAGCTCGAACGTCATGATAACATACTTGCTAGACAATTATTGTGCAGTCCCAGATCTTTAAGACTTCGGAGAAACGAACGCCGTGTTTTCTAATCTTCATCCGTAACAGTAATCGCGAACACACGCGCCCGAACGACTGTGTAGAATCCTTTTCTACGTCACGTGGCTTAAACGCTCTTATACGTGATCTTTAAAACAGTCAATATCAATCGCGGACGAACACTCAAAAAAGACTGTGTAGAATCCTTCATTCTACGTCACGTGGCTTAAATGCTCTCATACGTGATCCTTAAAACAGTCAACGCGAAAAACCTACAAAACCCAAATTACGTCGTCCACTCTGCTATTCTAGAGTTATCCGTTATACATACATAACTAGAGTTCTTCACTCTACATAATATCGCGAACACTCTGTAAATGACTGTAAGGGTCCTCTGGACCTTTATCACGAGGTTTAAGCCAAACCAGGTTTAAAATCCTCACGTGTGATCCATACCAGTTATATACTATTTTGACCAAATTAATTAAAATTCCTGCCAATTAGCAGAGACCCACATTACAAGAAATCCATACTAGGATTCATTATTGAATTATACTTAAGATTCGTATACTTATTGTTAGGCTCCTTTGGAGCAGATTCAATAATTCAAATAAAGCTTATATAAAAAAAAAAAAAAAAAAAAAAAAAAAAAAAATAGTTGTAATTACAATTACTTATTTTTGTATAAAATTAAAACATAAAAGAGCCACTAACAGCGCAGTAATCTCTTTGCACCCTCTTCCTTTGGAAAATGGGCAAAGATCTTCGTCTGGGGGAGTTATGACAAAGCCAACGCCCATGCCATTCGACCCATAGTAAACAATTATTAGACTTCCCCTTTTTCATTTGTTGTATTTATAATCATCAGCTTTTAAGTTGAATGAATAGAGTCATACCAGTGGAGTCAAATATACACCCTTTATTATTCTTTTAAGCAAATCCTATTTCACTTTTTATTTACATTCATCAGTTTTTAAGTTGAATGAACAAAATCATACGAGTGGTGTCAAATACACCCTCTATTATTATTTTATAAACAAAATCATTCGTACTCACCAGTTTGTAAGCTTGAAGCAGAGAAATAAAAATCAGACTTAATTTTACTACGCAAAAGTAAAGAAGTGTATTTTCAATTCGTCGCAAGAGGTATTTTAAAGTGAGTGCAAATTACAAGTTCAATACTTTAAAACTATATATATATATATATATATATATATATATATATATATATATATATATATATATATATATATATATATATATATATATATATATATATATATATATATATATATATATATATATATATATATATATATATATATATATATATATATATATATATATATATATATATATATATATATATATATATATATATATATATATATATATATATATATAAAATAAAGCAGGAAAAACTAAACTGAAACTAAAATAAAAAACATAGAAACAATTAAAGATAATCGGATAATAATGCTAAATTAAATTTAGCTTCAAACTTTTTTCAATCATTTTGTTAAAGCCATGATCAAATTTAAAATTTTCTTTCTTTTTAAAACGTCAGATACTGATCACATACTACTTAATCAAAACCAATAAATGAACAGACATGAAATTTTTAACGTCGGAACGTGAAAATTTGTTTAATTTTCGTTTCGTTAATAGGAATTCCGTGTGGTGATGGCAAGGTTGAGGGACCTGAGGTGGGGAGTTTGAGATAACCAACAAAAATCAAAGGTGGTCATGGTGAAACCGGAAGGATTCTAAGTGAAAAGCAAATTAGTTTGAAATCCATTTCAGCGGCTTGGTTATCGTAAGGTATGCCGTGAGAATATTGCTGGTGTGAGTTTTTTTTTGATTTTAGTTTTTCATCACTTTTTGGGTAACATTTTTCCTTCTCCTTTTCTATTTCGTTCTTCGTCGTTTTTGTCGCATTTAATGTCAAGTCGAAAATCGCCAGCGATAACACTGGTGAGGGCAAAAACATCTGACACTACTTATATATTAAGTGACAGTACAAATGTATAGTAAGATACCCACTATGTCTGTAGAAAAATTCAGTTGTTTTTAAAATCAGTATTTTAAAAACCTCTTAAAATCATTATTGTAAAAACCCCTGCAAAAATATGCTGCTAAGAATTTACTGCAAATAATTATTGTAGTACTTTAAGTAAACATAACCTTGCCTAGATTTATTAATTGGGCCATACATGTACTGCTGTTGTAAGCTAGTGTTGATGTTTTAATTAACAGATTATAAACTTCAACATAAATCATGCATTCCTGCAATTATGTATTATTAAATAAAACTATACGTTCACTTTTAAATTAAAAATTCCAGAAAGCAATACTTTAGAAAAATAACGCAGCTAACAGAACTACAATATCTTTATATCCAAAAAATGAAATTGGAAAAGTAGAATGAATCCACAAATGCAAATTAATCTAGTAAGGAAGCTAAAGTTGGACGTTACTGACTATTTTATATACAGCATTTCGGGATGTTTATAAATTCAGTGTATATGTCGATGTTAAAATGGGTAGGTTTTTGGACTTAAGTGCGGCCGTATATTACCTCCACCGTTGGTTACGGTATCTATCTGTCGGTACCAAAAGCATAGACTCCAACTAATATCGTCATATCAACATTAGTTCACGTGCTATAGCCCTTTATAGTTCATGGTTGCATGTGTCTGATGTCCAATTTAACACAATAATAATATGTTTATCATTGAATGTGCCAATCATTGAATTAATTTTGGTAAAACAAAAAGTATTGGTCCATACTTTGGTTATCAATGCGATCTATTCAGTGTGCGTGGCACCCACTATTCCTTCAGAATGTGTTTTAAGTTGCAATACTAAACTTTTGAATTCCGTTGCGACCAAGTTGAAATTGTTTTGGTCTTTTTGGTGTTGTGAATACACTTTTTTAGGATATTTATGATTTGGAAATCCCTTGGTAACGTTATATACTTATGACTAAAAGCCGACTTTTAGACTTTTTGAATATTACAAAAAATCTAAAGTCGACTTTTCGCCGTTTCCGTATAAAAAAAAGACTTTTTTCTTTAGGGGAATTAAAATGCAATATTTTGGGATAAACAAATTTTCGCTACTTATGGATTAAATTGGTACTTGGTTTCCGTTGTTCTTCATAAAATTATTGGATTATTTTTGTTTAATGACAAACAGGCAGTGCCTTTAGATGGTCCTTCAATGTTATTAGGACACCATTGTCATCATTATGGACGTTTTCGCTCCTAGTCCTTACACTCTTATCAAGGAACCCAAAGTTGTTATCCTCTTCGTTGGCCTTGGAACACACAATCTCATCGGTAACATAAACATCGGATAAATGGGTATCAATAGTTGCTCGAGAATTTCTCATTTCTGTGTTTATCAATTCGCCTTAAAAAATAATAGAAATAAATTTGCTATACAGATGAATATAATATTAGCGTTAGTATACTTACCAACTTGTTTAATTGCTCCCGAATCTAAAACATGTTTGAAGGCATACGTTTTTACCTCGGCATACGTGTCCTCTACAATAAAATAAAACATCTGTATTTCTCAATCGGCGATAATTGATCGAGACACATACAAAATTCAAGCAATACTCATTGTTTGGACGACAATTTAAAATATTTGAAGTTAAATAAAAGTCGAGTTACCGAATGCGACTTGTTTATACCATAAAATATAAAGTTGCTTAATCAACAATTTCTGGAATTAAATAAAAAAAAATGATTTTGAAATGTGCAAAGCATCAGAGTTGCCCAACATGGAGAAAGCGCTTTGTCACTGGTTTATTCGTATGCGTGTATGGCCAGTTATTAATGCTAAAGGAAAAAGCGAAAATAAACTTTAGGAAAGTAAATGTTTCACCAGGTTTCAAAGCTGGTGATGGCTTTAAAATAGGTACTTTTCCAAATTTTGTGAGAAAAACCTCCTTCGCAATTGGAGCCGTACAAAAAAAAACTTAAAGCTACACTCAAAAAAAGTGAATCAAGAGACAAGTAAAAATGAACTAAATCTTAGGAAAATTGAACTCCGTATGGCAATAAAGCTTTTTTCCTAACGCCAAGTTCATGTATTTCCCTGAAATTAGGATATGGTTCAACTTGATTCTAGTTTATTTTTACTTCATATAACAATTTATTTTCCTGATGGCAAATTATTTTTGTCCTCAAATCAATAACGTTTTTACTTAATGTAAGGAAAAAATTTACTACAAGCTAGTACAATTGAACTAAGACCAAGGAAATTTGAAAATTTTTTGTCTTTAAACCATGTACATTTTTCTTTGAAATTAGGACACGGTTATTGATGTCAGTTCAACAAAAATAATAAAGCAGAAAATTTTTCAGTATACATGGTTTAGTTTTTCCTATATGTTAGAAGTGTTGTGCTGTTCAGCAGTACAAGTAGTCATTCTTGGAAGAATGTTTTTAGTAATAGTTAGTTCATGGTGTCATAAGATTAATGAAAAATTTACTTCATTCTGGTATGTAAATTCCTCGGTGTTAGAAAATCTTGTAGTAACAACAAGAAAAAATTTACTTAAGTGAAGTTCGACAAAAAATTTTCTCAAGTTTATTTATTTCAATAATTTACTCAATATAGGAAAAATCAGCATGTTTTTGAGTATACCCGCTTCCTATATAAGTACATACCCCAAGTACTCATATAAGAAGTTTTTTTATTTGAATAAAGTTCAAAATGTTCACGATTTAAATGTGTCTAGAATTGATACTAGTTGTGTTTTATTTGAAAATAATTTATCTATACAAAAAATTAAATATATCAAATGCAATTTTTGTGCTTTTTTTGTACACATAGACCTTGTTGTTCTCTGCTCTTAAAGAGAATATCTTTGAAAGAAACTGTAAGTCAAATTGCGAAATAAGATAAAGCGTTTGTACAATAAAAGACAGAATAAGCTAATAAAAAGAATAAATATATCCGAATATTTGCATTCGCATTTGTGGAAGATCTTGGAAGAAAAGAAATTTTAGTTAGTTGAAATTTCATATTTATTTGATATCATACTTAATACCCACCATTATTTTTTGTCGTTTTTCACTTGAAATATCCACAATATCCATTCCAGAGCCAGAACAGGATACATCAGACATGGAGAAAAAGAAGAAATCATTTATTGAATTAAAATTTTTGTTCTACACAGAAAAAGTACATATACTTTATAGGTTCATAAATGTGTTATTCGAGAAGTTAAAAGTGTGCTGTACGTTCTGAAATTGGGAAACCTTATTTACTATATCACAAGAAAGACCCGTACCAAGTTTCATTTAAATCGGTCAAATTTTGGTCTGAACCATGTACATTTAAGTATAAGCTATTATCGTGCAAAATTCGGTTGATCGTTCGGCACGTATTAATCGACCAATAACAGAATGCGAAGAAAAAAGAATGAAGTGGAAATTTCTGGAAAAAGATAATATTTTTGTAGTGGGTCTTGTCGGTTACAATAATATTCGGCTTGTGAAATTTCCCAAACACTCCGAAAATCTGAAACCCCGGTTTTGAGTACTTTTGTTAACTTATAAGAACGTAACTTAGCTGAATAATAACCGATTGCACTGGTCTTCACTAAATTTGCGGCATAAGGCTCAATAGTCAACATTAGTTGATTTGTGGCTGCTTATCACGAATCTGGCCTGCGATTTGCCAGCCTCGCTTTAGTTTAGGAGATATTAACATATACCGTTATTTTGTTTAATAATAGGTCCCCTTATTGCTTTATTCCGGAGCCGGTTTGAGCACTTGAGCACGGTGTTTAGAGGAGGAATTGAAATTTCTAACGATATGCAGTGCTTTTATTTCGGATAAGAATTGTTAAAGATATAAGTACAATTCTACAGGAATTTTGAATTTTCGTTACAAAAAATTATTTCAAACTGCTTACATTTTTTCAATCCTTTACCAGTGTTGTATTTCATAATAACTCCGTCATAGCGTAATAAAATCTGGGTCCAGATTGAAAATTTTAATTTTTGAGCTCTACTAAAAACGTTGCCTATATAAAGTAATTAAATTTTGTAGTTTTTTTTAAAAATTTAAATTTTTTAAACGTTTATAATCCTCTCTTTATTTTAAATTTTTACCAAATTTGCTCATAAGTCTTACCAAATCAAAATAGGCATTAGATTTTCGGGACCACCATAATTGCAGAAGTTATGGGCCAAACACTTGAGTTTATCGGTAGCCAGACAATCATTTTTCAATGCCCATCAATCTTTGTAATCAAAGTACAGGTCGCAAATAAGAAATAAACGTGGAACAAATCTGTCCACGTTTGGGTATACCTTTCATTCAAAGGTCCTTCCCGATTTGTTGTCTTACCGCTCTAGAAGGCACAATTTACCACAGACCATAACCAAATTTGGTAGAGTATGATACAATTTCTTTAGTATATCTTAGTATGAATGAGGACCAAAACATAGGCGTTGATCAGTACACGATGCACATTTGTATTAGTGCGCAAATTTGGTAAAAATTTTAAAAAATAATCGAGGACTGTGAACCTTTAAAAAATTTAAATTTTCCGAATAACTATAAAAAATTTTTAAAAAAAAATTTTTATAAAATAAAATTTAACTACATAATATAGGCCGTATTCGTTTTCATATGACACAAAATTTGTACAAATCGATCAAGCAGTTTCAGAGCAGCAAGGTTTCTAGTAAAGCCCTGAAATAATTTTTTGCACGTTTCAACACTAGTGTGGGTCGAAAAAAGTTTCACCAGTCACCCCGTAGATTTAAAGATTATCTAGAGACGATTTCGGGAATACCCTCAATACCGCACCCTACATACCGCCCTTTTAGTTTTTATCCTGCCTTGTCATTTGAAGTCCGATCGTAACAAGGCGCATACCGTTGTTCAAGATTTGTCAAGGGCGATATTTCGTCTCTATGTAATTTTTGGATCCGAAGTCAAATTCGATTAGTTACATCTATTATCTCGTTTTCTACACCAGTGTGGGCTTTCAAAATGAATAAACTTTTTCCTTTAAAGTTCTAATTTTTTTCATAAACAAAAAATAGTCTGGAATTTTAAAATATACACGAATCGAACAGGGATTAACCGGCTCAAGAACTCTTGCTTCTATATTTAAATAGAAGACAAGTCTTTAACAAAATGGCAAAGTGGCATTGATTTTTGTGGCTGCACACTACGTTTATCATGATTTCGGGTCCGTGACAACCCTCTTCAGAAAGCCTTGCTGCAATTGTTGAAAGTAAAACCGAACTCTATAAGGCCAGGCTCTCCCCAAACGAATGAGAACTACTGTTGTAAACCTTACTTTTCAAGTTTTCTTCACACAATTGCCCACGAAAATACAACTCACTTTTGCCACCTCTAAAGAGACTCCACATCGAGAGCCATCAATAGATTTATTTTACAATGTGTGTGTGTTGTAAAAAGAGTTGGTGGCAAAAGTGAGTTGTACTTTCGTGGCCCGAATTGGAAGATATGGATGTGGCCGATATGTGGTTTCAACAGGATGGTGCCACTTGCCACACAGCTAACGAAATAATGTCAAAATCAACATCGGCCTTAAAAAGTAACCACCCTTTACTAATCAAAAACTTCTTTGTAATGGCGACTTGTGGTAAAAAACGTGACGAACAGCGAAGTAACAGTGCCACCATTTTAAATGGCACATTATTATTTTTGCACATTTCAATAACTAAATAAATAAAATGTTTTGTAAGCTAACCTCAATACCGTTAGTCTGTAACGGGATTTTAAAATTGTTTCAACTTTCATCATGGAGTGGTCAGATAATGAGAACCGTATCGCTGTAATTGCGCTTTTCAAGTGTGAAATGAAAAAGCGATATTTTCCAAACGCTCCGGCCACTAGGGACTAGCCGCATGTTCGTCTACCGATGCATAAAACTGTTTGAGGAGACTGGAGATGTAAAAGGCTGCCCACGATCTGTTCGAACACCGCATGTCATCAAAGCCTTTAAATCAAGAATTCACAGAAATCCGCTCCGAAAACAGAAATATCACGCAAAAGTGCATTAGTCGAATCATTGAAAAAGACCTGGAACTTTCAAAAAAAAGGTTTAAAAATGCAAACGTCTTTTGGTGAAGCACGCTGATAACTTGCACAGAAAAATTTTGTTCACCGATAAAAAAATTTTTACCGTTCAGAAAAAGTTTAACAAGCAAAATGATAGAGTGTATGCGCGGTCATCTAAGGAAGCATCTGAACTGATTCCAAGGGTGAAAAAGAGTCATCACCCAGCTTCAGTCATGGTTTGGTGGGGTGTCTCTTACGATGGGGTCACTGACCTTCATTTCTGCGAGCAAGGAGTCAAAACATCGGCCAAAGTTTGCCAAGAAACCATTTTAGAAGCTGTTGTGAAGCCTCTTAACAATTCCCTGTTCCAAAACCAGCCATGGACTTTCCAGCAGGATAATGCGTCGGCCCATAAGGCTTCAAAGGCCCGGCATCAAAACAATTTGCCAGCGTTCATTTCCTCTGAAGAATGGCCCTCATGCAGTCCAAATTTGAGCTCATTGGATTACAAATTGTGGACGGTTTTAGAGCACAAGGTTTGTCACAAAAGATACCCCCAACATTGGATCTCTTAAGACTGCTTTGGTTCGAGGTGTGGCCAATTTTCCAATGGACGAGGTTCGTGCAGCTATTGTCGATTGGCCAGTGCAACTTAAGGCGTGTGTAAAGGCAAAAGGCGAACATTTCGAATAAGAAGATTCTTTTTCGATACCATATACATCAATAAATACATATATTAAAAAGTATTTGGTGCAAAAACATTCAGTACTTTTTATTTTACAGCATAAAACGTGTGTAACAGTATTTATGCCCCTACTAAGTACATATATACCAGAGATGCAAAAGTTTATACATGTTCGGCATCGAAAGAACCACGATACAACTGCGACCCATTGGGGGCTAATTTGATACATTTTATGAACGTTTCGATCTGCTGTTTGTTTATTCCCCACTCCACACTGTTGTACAGGGAATTGTGACTTAGTGCTGATCTTTGAACGCCTTTAAAGAATAGTGATCGTCCCTAAGTTTAATATATCAATCGATTCAGGATGTCGTTCTTCCTACGTGTAATCGGAGTACAGCTGACATTTATGAACCGGTTTCGATGGAAACTAGTATATTGTAAATGTTTGAGCCAAGGACAACTATAAAAGTTTGTCCATATCGGTCCACGCCATGTGCTTGCCTAAATTTCAGATATTGCCTATACTCTTTACTCTTATAGTCAGCCTCGTACGACTTCAAATTCTTTAAATTGTTTTACTTTTCTGTTTCAATAAAATACATTTTGAAAAATAAATATGTTTTCTAGTTTTTAGTACCGTCGGGATCGAAAAAAGTTCATTTTCAAAGAGCGAAAAGTACAAAATGAAAAAATCTATTATACATCTATGTTGTACACCAGTTGCATATGTGATTGGAACTGAAATTTAAAGCCAGACAAACACCATAAAAATGATTTCAGAATACTGCTGGTCCCTACAAAGTGCATTAGTCGAATCATTGAAAAAGACCTGGAACTTGGCTTCAAAGGAGGTACCAGACATTTATTGACTGCAGCTTTCAAAAAAAAGGTTTAAAAATGCAAACGTCTTTTGGTGAAGCACGCTGATAACTTGCACAGAAAAATTTTGTTCACCGATGAAAAAATTTTTACCGTTCAGAAAAAGTTTAACAAGCAAAATGAATGCATGCATTTTTGAGTTAAATGGTTAAATCTTGTATTACTGTAAAAATTCCGTTTTAATATAAGCTTAAATTTTTTTAAGCCTCGATAAATAAGACTGAATAGCAAACTAGCCAGAAAAATGACAGCAAGCTCAAATCACTTCCCCTTCTTTCGTAATTCTTCTTAGTAAATATTATAACACATTGTGACAAACATACATTAAACAGACTTTTTAGTTATTTGTAAAACTAGGTCTTTATAGGGCAAATATATTACAAATTTTCTTAAATTTACCGTAACAAAAATGGATATAGATGGAGAATATCAAATGTTATGATGGTCAAATATTTTTAATATAAGGTTTTTTGAAAAATGAATCTTCTAATCGCTCTGAATATCTAATAACCTTCTCAAAATGAGAACGCCAGGTGTTGAAAAAAGATGAAATCCAATGAATATTTGTAAGAATCCAATGGAACAATATTTTCAATTAAAGACCTGGCGTTTGCACAAGAAAATAAATAATATGATCAGAGCGAAATTTGAAATCTATCCCTGCTTTTCTAGTGGTTATCCTTTACTTTAGTCAACAAAGACTTGCTGAAATCTCGGAACATCAGCAACCAAAGCTACCTTGGTAACGCCTGGGAAACTATGACATACGGACATATAACCAAGGTAAGCGGATGTGATGACCTAATAGCGATTTATCAGGAAGCTGGACCTAAGCGATAAATACCGACCAGAATGAAGCTCGGGATACACTTAATACGAAAAAAATTGCAAAATACAGCGAATCTGATATTGATTATACAGAAATGAGAAAAAGCGAAGAGTTTAAAATACTTTGCTGAACACAATTTCTTCTAATCACCCTGATTATCTTACACTATTGCATAATGAGAACTCCAAGTGTTGAAAAAATATGAAATACTATTGCAAGGAACAATATTTCCAATTACAGCACTTGGAGTTTGCACATGAAAATAAATAATATGATCAGAGCGAAATTTTGAATGTATCCCTGCTTTTCTAGTGGTTATCCTTTACTTTAGTCAACAGAGACTTGCTGTAATCTCGGAACATCAGCAACCAAAGCAACCTTAGTAACGCCTGGGAAACTATGACATACGGACATATAACTAAGGAATGCGGATGTGATGACCTAATAGCGATTTAACAGGAAGCTGTGCCTAAGTTAGTGGATAAGTACCGACCAGAGTAAAGCCCGGGCTACATTCAAGAGGCGAATAATCTTATTTTACGTGTATTTTAATTGTATTTTGTATTTTATTAGGTTGTACTGAAAATGCTGATATTCAAAACAGTTAAGAATTCGAAACATCAAATGCAAGCAAGATAACATGCGTTTGATATTTCAGAAATCTGCTCAATTTTCAGTACATCCTTATTTGTTTGCATATTCATTAGAGTAGATCGACTTTTTTGGACAACATGGAAAAGGTGTCACCGTTTGACCATTAAGTTTTTCGTATGTATATTTCTAAAAACTATCGCTGAAGAATCTTAATCTATCTAAAATCATTTTTGAACCCTTCTATGAACGAGGGAATTACTCGTAAATTCGAAAATGATTTTTGACTTAAGGGGTTGCTACAACGAAAATTCTTGAAAACAACAACAAAAAAATCTGGTTTATAAACCAAAAAAAAACCGATCCACTCTAATGCACAAACAACATACACACACAATCACTTTTCACATATGTATACGAGTACATACACTAAATTTTCACTTTAGGTCACTTTAATTAACTAAAAATTCACTGCACTTACCTTAGATTTTTTCTTGGATACTCCCGAAACACCTATTGAGCCCAGGCCACGCTCCTCTTTGACAAAAATCTGCAAAAATTGAGAGTTTTATAATATAAACAAATTCTATCATTTTTTACTTACCCGTTGTTGTTACACCAAATTCGTTTGACAAATAATATTTTGTTTGTTTTTGTATGTATCAAAAACCAAACAAAACGAAATAAAAACACAACGCCTACTTCCCGCTTTTGTATTTCTTACGTCAATTTTCTCGTTGAGATTATTTTAGTTCATGTCTTCCTAGATTCAAGGAAATGTATGTTTGTATGTACGAAGTATTGAATTTGAAATAATGAAGTTGTATTCGTTGTTGGTTCATTTATTTTCGTTTAAGGAAATTTTTAATGTTTGAAAAAATATATTGAACTAAACTCTATTATGGATTTTTCTCTAAATCAAAAGAAAATTTCTTTCACTCTTATATATTTGAACTTAACTGTAGTGTGTTTTTTTTTGCTCTAAGTATATATATGGAATACGATTGAGTTAATTCGAAACATCCTTCCAGTATTTCTTTCCTCTGATCTACTACAATTTTCGGCACAGTAAGTAAATATTTACTATTTTTAATGATTTTGTTATTAGCTTAAAAAAAGTATAAATAAAACAATTATTTTAAAATAAGTAAATGTGTAGTACTGTCAAGAAGCGATTTGAACGACATGTTAGGATTATTTCATATTTTTTTGTAAATATTTCTTAAATTGTTTTTTTTTCTATGTAAAATTTTTTCAGTATTTTTTTCCTAAAATTTATGTCAGTTTTACTTAATGAACGAAAGTACTTATTCAGTTGTATTAAATATTTCCTGTAGCAATGGAAATGACTTTTAGGAAAATTGCTTCTCAATTTTAAGTACATGCATTTTTCTTTGTACTAAAAATAAGGAAAATTTTCTTTTACTGAGTAAGTTTTCCAACATTCAAGTAAAATTGTACTACGTGGCAATAAATACTATAAACTACATTTAAGTACGGATTGTACTCAAAAATGTATACAATATTTTGGTAAATTGGGTCCAAAGACTAGATCGTTGTACACAGGCAGGCTAAGAGAAATATTAAAATTGGAACATTTTGTAAAATTATTTTATATTAAGTATACATCCGTAAGCTTCTCTGGGTTGAAATTCCAATCGAAGACTTCTGCTTGGATAAATCCGAATATCGAGCTATTACTTTATACATCTATTGGATGTTGAATTCAAGAAGAAATAAAACGCATTTAATTTAATGCTATGGCAAAGAATTTAGCTTTTTAAGAAAGATAAGGGCTTGCCATTATGTTTCAAAAATGATTTCGGGTATGTGATTGCCTTGGCTGACTCGAATAAATTTCAGCCCTGAGTCCCAATTTTCGACCACTTTTTGGGGCCGTTTGTCAGCGATAATGCGCCTATTATTCTCTTCCAATGCGTCAATTATGTCGGGCTTATCTGCGTAGACAAGCGACTTCACATAATCCCATAAAAAATAGTCCAGCGGTGTTAGATAACACGATCTTGGATCCTACGGCACAGGTCCATGGGGCGAGATAATGCGTTCGCCAAAAGTTTCCTTCAGTAAAATTATTTGTTGGCTGTATGGTTTTTAGCGCCTTCTTGTTGGAACCAATTGTCCGATATCATGGCTTGATAGCGATCACCATTAACGGTCACGTTCCGGCCATCATAATTTATGAAACAATATGGACCAACGATTCCACCGGCCCATAATCCGCACCAAACCGTGATTTTCTTAAACCTCTTTTAGTTGCTCTTTAGTACAACTGCTGTTTTTTACATACGTAGATGCACGGCACGGCGCAACAGTTGGCATAGCCAACAACTCACACCTCTCCCACACCTAACGAAGTATATTGTTTAGTATAAATAAAACAATTATTTTAAAATAAGTAAATGTGTAGTACTGTCAAGAAGCGATTTGAACGACATGTTAGGATTATTTCATGTTTTTTTGTAAATATTTCTTAAATTGTTTTTTTTTTCTATGTAAAATTTTTTCAGTATTTTTTTCCTAAAATTTATGTTAGTTTTACTTAATGAACGAAAGTACTTATTCAGTTGTATTAAATATTTCCTGTAGCAATGGAAATGACTTTTAGGAAAATTGCTTCTCAATTTTAAGTATGTACATGCATTTTTCTTTGTCCTAAAAATAAGGAAAATTTTCTTTTACTGAGTAAGTTTTCCAACATTCAAGTAAAATTGTACTACGTGGCAATAAATACTATAAACTACATTTAAGTACGGATTGTACTCAAAAATGTATACAATATTTTGGTAAATTGGGTCCAAAGACTAGATCGTTGTACACAGGCAGGCTAAGAGAAATATTAAAATTGGAACATTTTGTAAAATTATTTTATATTAAGTATAAATCCGTAAGCTTCTCTGGGTTGAAATTCCAATCGAAGAATTTTGCTTGGATAAATCCGAATATCGAGCTGTTACTTTATACATCTATTGGATGTTGAATTCAAGAAGAAATAAAACGCATTTAATTTAATGCTATGGCAAAGAATTTAGCTTTTTAAGAAAGATAAGGGCTTGCCATTATGTTTCAAAAATGATTTCGGGTATGTGATTGCCTTGGCTGACTCGAATAAATTTCAGCCCTGAGTCCCAATTTTCGACCACTTTTTGGGGCCGTTTGTCAGCGATAATGCGCCTATTATTCTCTTCCAATGCGTCAATTATGTCGGGCTTATCTGCGTAGACAAGCGACTTCACATAATCCCATAAAAAATAGTCCAGCGGTGTTAGATAACACGATCTTGGATGCTACGGCACAGGTCCATGGGGCGAGATAATGCGTTCGCCAAAAGTTTCCTTCAGTAAAGTTATTTGTTGGCTGTATGGTTTTTAGCGCCTTCTTGTTGGAACCAATTGTCCGATATCATGGCTTGATAGCGATCACCATTAACGGTCACGTTCCGGCCATCATAATTTTTGAAACAATATGGACCAACGATTCCACCGGCCCATAATCCGCACCAAACCGTGATTTTCTTAAACCTCTTTTAGTTGCTCTTTAGTCCAACTGCGGTTTTTTACATACGTAGATGCACGGCACGGCGCAACAGTTGGCATAGCCAACAACTCTTTTCACAACACACACATGTTGTGAAAGAAATCAATGTGTAGTCTCTGTAGAGGTGGTCAGAGTGAGTTGTATTTTCGTGGGCAGTTGTGTGAAGAAAACTTGAAAAGTAAGATTTACAACAGTAGTTCTTATTTGTTTGGGGAGTGCCTGGTCTTAAAGAGTTCGGTTTTTATTTTAACAATTACTGTAAAGCTTTCTAAAGAGGGTTGTCAGGGTACTGAAATCGCAATAAAACCAGTGTGCTGCCACAAAAATCAATGTCACTTTGCCATTTCGTTAAAATCTTGTCTTATATTTAAATATAGATACAAGAGGTCATGAGCCAGTTAATAAAAGAGGTTGTTCGCGTTCAAACGGGCCTGCAGTGGCCCACCCCCGCAAAGAGTGCGTTGCCAAAACCCTTTTATTAAAAGGTCCGTTTACTCGCGAACGTGTCTCTCTGCCAGCCTCTACCTCTCAATCAGTTTCGTCAACTTGAACGACAGAGGGATAGGCAATAGATAATTTTGCAATGCTCAAACACTTGTGTGTGCGAGCTCGACCTAATAACTTCAGTTTAAGTGTTTTGAAGGAGAATAAAAGTGTGAACTACTTTATACAACAAACCCGTGTGTTCATACTTATACGAGGGACAGCAGACAGGAACAACGTGAAGAAGGCGCTACAACCGATCAACAGCCAGTGCGGTATCACCAGGAACAACAGCGACGTGGAAAGGTTCTACAGCCGATCCCACTTTACATCAGTGAGCAGTGCAGTCCAGGAGTGCAACTGCAGGAATCCCGAGATTGGCCCTCCTCAACAAGTTGGAGTAGACGACACCCCAACAGAGGTCATGAGCCAGACGGAAATGAAACAAACGAGCTAAACAATATTTTGTTTGTACAAAATAATGCGGTAAAGTCATCTTAACATGTCAACATTTATAAAAAAAAACTGTTATTCTTAGACAAAACAAAGATGAGCTCGGTCGGTGGGAGTGTATTCTTTTGATTTAATAACTAATTTTATGCTTATATTTTCTAATGCTGAACAAACTTATAAATTAGATAAACAAAATTGTTAAGTTTTAGGTGCATGTGTATAAAACATTTATTAAATTATTTAAAGAATTGCATAAGAAAAATGCAAAACAAAAAAAAAATATACCACAATAATAGTTTTCAAGTGTTAAAAAGTATGCACTGAAAATGCTGTATGCCTGGCAATCAATCGATAATTTTATAGTAAAAATTTAATTATTATTTGAAATTATTGGTTAACACAAAAGAAATGGTATGCCATTGCCCTCTAATTTTTAGAAATTTTTAACAAACATATTAGGCTTTAATTCCACAGTGATACAAAATCAAACTTTCCGAAAGCAAATGGGATGAGACCAACAGCATATGAAAGTTAACATTAGTTCAGTGCGACATTTTTTTACACGCATTTCAAGTTGGTATTTTTGGAACGCTGTCTAACAAGAAAATATCATTGCAAATTTAATAATATAATGCTTATTTAGTTTTATTATCCTGTTATGTTGTGTTATCTTACTGTTTTTGGGGTCCAGGAATTAATTTTTGATATTTATTTTTACCTGGTCGCGCTAGATGGCGCTATCATACAAATGGTGATATTTCTTGTAGATTTTTATAGAAAAAACGGTGTATTCATTGTAAAACACATTTCTAATGATATTACGAAGTATATTTTATTATTCTAAGTTCCTTACTATTACAAAAATGCAAATTTTTATGGAAAAATTTGTGTATTTTATTGTAAATTTTTTTTGATTACAAAACAACTTTTTTATTCAAAAGTATTATATCTTATTTAGATCTGAGTTTTCGTTCAAACAGCTAATGTTATCCATGAACCTCTTGTACCAGCAGATAACGTATTACTACCGCCAATTCTTATTAAATTGGGTCTTTTCGAAAATTTGTTAGTGATAATGTTAACTTTCATTTGCAATTTGTCTCATCCCATTCGCATTTTGGTTGTTGCACTGTGTTACGAGTATTTAAATAACAAGTTGTAACAGTGTTTTCAAAAAAAATCAATGTCACTTTGCCATTTTTGTTAAAAACTTGTCTTCTATATAAATATAGAAGCAAGAGGTTTTGAGCCGGTTTAATCCTTGTTCAATGTGCAAAAGCAACAGACCGAAATAAAACAAACGAGCTAAACATACGTACATGCACGGCACGGCACACAAGTTGACATAGTCAACTAAACTCTTTTTACAACACACACACACGTTGTAAAAGAAATCTACTGATGGCTCTTGATGTGGAGTCTCTTTAGAGATGGCAAGAGTGAGTTGTATTTTCGTAGGCAATTGTGTGAAGAAAACTTGAAAAGTAAGGTTTACAACAGTAGTTCTCATTCGTTTGGGGAGATCCTGGCCTTATAGAGTTCGGTTTTACTTTCAACAATTGCAGCAAGGCTTTCTGAAGAGGGTTGTCACGGACCCGAAATCATGATAAAAGTAGTGTGCAGCCACGAAAATCAATGTCATTTTGCCATTTTTGTTAAAAACTTGTCTTGTAAAAGAAACAGACCGAAATAAAACAAATGAGCTAAACAATCCTAAAATTTTAATATAATTGAGGACCAAATGCAAACACTGGGAGTAATTTCTATTAACATAGATAAGATAATTAGGGAAATACAATGATTTTTAATTTTACGTTATACGGGAAGTTTGCGTGGTTGTGGGCTGATGTCAACAACAAAGTTTTTTAATCTAATTTGGCAATAGAGAAATGTGTTCAAATTTGAAAGCCCTAGCTCGATTCTATCTAATTTTTGACGCAGTTCCTATGAAGAGTACCATTAAGCGTTGTTCTGGCATTTAATAAAACTTTTTGAACAGTTGGAGACTATCAGCAGTAAACCATAGATATCTGTAATTCTCATGCAGCGAACAAAGATCCTGTATAACGATGCCTTTTCTAATATTTTAAAATCTACGCTAGTGTACCATAAGGAATCGTTCTGGGAAAATCCGCAGATATGCCTGTAACGGACTTTGTGCTTAAAGCCACATTTTCTGAAAACAAAGCGATTTTGTAGTCTAATACCACAGCAAGTGTTGCCTCTGTGAATGTACAACATAGATATGCGGCTAGTCGGAAACATGGATAAGGTTGTGGCAGGATCTTAAATTAAATCGTATTTTATATGGGTGCAGTTCGAAGGGATAGACCGACAATGTCCAATTTTACTAGATATAAATGTTAGTTGCACTTTACTTTACGCGAAATTAGACGGAATCGGATGAAATATGTATGTATGTAGTTTCCGAGCGGTTAAGAAATACATTGAAGTATTTCTTATTTGCCAATATGCAAGGGCGTTAACATAAGTACTATCGGTGGTATTGTACATTGTTACAACTTTCAAGATTACATAGTACACCTTATGAATTGCCTAAATGTTTTTAATAAACTTTCATTCAACAGAAACTGGAAATATTTCTTCTATGAGTTTTTTTTGCTACAATGGGGATAAAATGGCTACAATTTAAGACAATTTCGAATTATAAGCAATGATTTGTTTTTGTTTACAAAATTATTTACCGAACGACAAGGAGTACCAACGTTTATTTCTGCAGCAGAGGAATCACGATAAAAAGACCAGAAATTCTAGTTTTATTATGTTAGTTTAGTGGTACATTGTTGTCACTACCAAAAATATTCGAGCTGGATCTAATGGGGATTTCAATAGGGACACAACGATTTCTTATCTGTATGTCAACGCAAATTCAAACATTTTTAATGATCTTTCAGTGTCAACGCGTTAGTCGAAGTCAACATTTTCATAATGGCAAAGTATGCTTACGAGCGGTTGGAAATCAAAAAATTGCTACCAAAATCGGTAGCTCCGGCAAAGTTCCACAGAAATCCAGAACATTATCAAAACTTAATTTGAGGGATGAAGCAAATTTCTGGCTGAGTGGTTTTGTCAAAAAAAAAAATATGCGTTATTGCACAGCAACAAACCCACATGTGCACAATTGCACCGCCAAAAATTACTGTGTAGTGTGGTTTTCATGACGGGGGTGTGATTGGGCCGTATTTTTTCGTCGATAAAACCAATAGTCATGTTACCGTCAGTGCGCTATCGTGACATGTTAGAAAATAATTTTCGGCAAGAATTGCAGGAGCTTGAAATTGCCGATATGTATTAGTTTTAACAAGACGAGCCACACAGCACGCGTTACAATCGATTTACTGAAAGACAAATTCGGTAAACGTGTTATCTCGATTAATGGTCCGGTCGAATGGCCACCTCGTTCATGCGATTTAACGTCATTGGATTTCCTGTTATGAGTTCATACAAGTCATTGGTATATGTATGTCAACAAGCCAACAACTTAGGACGAGTTCCGGTCCAAATGTGTGCATGTGGTTTAATATTCTGTGTTTTATTAATATTTTATACTGTTATGTCCTTAATGAAACCCTTTACATTTGAATGCACCGATCAACTCAGAATATGAGTTAATTCAACTTTACGTAACTTCTGTCCGCCCATATGTCGCAATTAAAGTTCGATATTTTTTGGACAAAGATAGGACGCTGTTGAAATGGGAGAAAATTGTTTCATGTTTAGCTCCTATACATATGTTCAACTGATTTAATGTCTGAAGCTTAAGAATTCAAATGTGACGTCTAAAGGCGATGGAAGTTATCTGTGTTAAGCTCTTCGTCCCAAGGACGGCGGTGATTAGAATTTAAGAAGATGGGTTAAAATTTAGATATTGTTTTTACACATATGTTAAACCCATTTTGTATGTTTACTGTCGAAACTACATTTAAAACGAAATTTGATATTATATATTACGATGCACCAACATTAAATCTTTGACCATGTAAGTCAATTTTTCATATAGACCCCATACAAATGATGCAGTAACTGCTTTTCATTCTAATAATCGACGAAACAACTGACATTTTCACCAATAAGTCTCTAGTAGTGGAAGTAAGGCAATTAAACATGGATCGAGACAATACTGCATCGCAGCCAGAAAATGGTAGAGCGAAACTATTTGCAATGCCGTGCTTGAAATTCTGGAAAGTAATCGAATTCCATTTTATCGTGTTTGGGACTGTCTACGCATCTACTATGGTTGGCAAAAATCTTGAAGAGTCCAGTTTATTAAAAAAAAATTCCACATTTGTTCCAACTTGGCTGTGTTTGTCACTCTTTGAATCTAATTAACATTTCTGTTCATTATCTACCAACGAACATTTTTAACTTTTTAGAAGCTCTAACAGGTAAGTAGATTTAAACGAGTTGCAAAGTATTTTTGATGGACACAAGCTCTTAAGGCTTTCGGAAACTAGATAGTATCTTACACAAAGGAAATTTTACTACAAATTTAAAAAAAAAATTTGAAGAAAGAATATCAAAATTTATAGATCAAAACCAAAATAATATAGAAAGTATACATATATATATAAGGTTTACATAAAATTTTGAAAAAAAAACTTTTCGGAAAACTCGGGCACTTGGTTAAATCGAAAATTGATTATAGTGGAATTGTGCGTGCATTTGTTCCCGAGTGGCAAAATAGAAAACTTCGAAAATTCCGGAAAAACGTGAATATTTTCGGCGAAGCTTTGCATAATTTTGGACGATGTATAGTTGAAAAATTTGTTGTGAATCTTGGAAGATGTCGGATAATTGTGAAAATCATTATAAAAAACATTTTGCTTGAATTTTGGGTAACGATGGAGTTATAAGTCGACTTAGGCTAACCGAAATTTGACAGGTGCACTTTCGCATCAAAGAAAAATTCGAAAAACAACTGACGACAAAGCGGAATTATTAAACAAAATATAACAAAAATCTGTACAATTTAAAATATATATTCTTTTATTCTATTCTTTCTATATGTATATATAAATGGTGTCAAAAATTTATAGTAATTCGTATTAAAGTAAATTGAAAATTAATTTTTTGTATGGAATTTTGTGTGCAATTGTTCCGAAATGGCAAAATAGAAAACTCACAGTGGAAAACTCGGTAAATTCCGCAAAAACGTAAGCATTTAAATTTTTTCCGACCACATTTTTGTTGTGAAATTTCGGATAATTGTGATTTAATACGTTTATCGTAAATTATGGATGGAAAATTTAACGAGCTAAATAACATATGACGCTGAGCTGCTATCATTGCCACAACACTGTAGATGGCGTTATACGTTGACTTAGGTTATTTGTTGAGTATTAAGCAAATGTGCTATATTTCTTGCAACAATTGATTCAAATTTTGCGTATTATTACACTGATTTCGAATAGTAATATATCGCGTAATGCATACGCAAAGCAATACGAGTAGCATTTTTTCAGTAAATAAGTTTGTGTGTAAAAAGTGAGGTTATCGTATTATACGGCGGACATTTATTACAATACATTCATTCCGTAAGATAAGGGTTTGCCATTATGTTTCAAAAATGATTTCGGGTAGGTGGATGCCTTGGCTGACTCGAATAAATTTCAGCCCTGAGTCCCAATTTTCGACCACTTTTTGGGGCCGTTTGTCAGCGATAATGCGCCTATTATTCTCTTCCAATGCGTCAATTATGTCGGGCTTATCTGCGTAGACAAGCGACTTCACATAATCCCATAAAAAATAGTCCAGCGGTGTTAGATAACACGATCTTGGATGCTACGGCACAGGTCTATGGCGCGAGATAATGCGTTCGCCAAAAGTTTTCTTCAGTAAAGCTATTTGTTGGCTTTATGGTTTGTAGCGCCGTCTTGTTGGAACCAATTGTCCGATATCATGGCTTGATAGCGATCACCATTAACGGTCACGTTCCGGCCATTTTAATTTTTGAAACAATATGGACCAACGATTCCACCGGCCCATAATCCGCACCAAACCGTGATTTTCTTAAACCTCTTTTAGTTGCTCTTTAGTCCAACTGCGGTTTTTTACATACGTAGATGCACGGCACTACGCAACAGTTGGCATAGCCAACAACTCTTTTCACAACACACACACACATGTTGTGAAAGAAATCAATGTGTAGTCTCTGTAGAGGTGGTCAGAGTGAGTTGTATTTTCGTGGGCAGTTGTGTGAAGAAAACTTGAAAAGTAAGATTTACAACAGTAGTTCTCATTTGTTTGGGGAGTGCCTGGTCTTAAAGAGTTCGGTTTTTATTTTAACAATTACTGTAAAGCTTTCTAAAGAGGGTTGTCAGGGTACTGAAATCGCAATAAAACCAGTGTGCTGCCACAAAAATCAATGTCACTTTGCCATTTCGTTAAAATCTTGTCTTATATTTAAATATAGATACAAGAGGTCATGAGCCAGTTAATAAAAGAGGTTGTTCGCGTTCAAACGGGCCTGCAGTGGCCCACCCCCGCAAAGAGTGCGTTGCCAAAACCCTTTTATTAAAAGGTCCGTTTACTCGCGAACGTGTCTCTCTGCCAGCCTCTCCCTCTCAATCAGTTTCGTCAACTTGAACGACAGAGGGATAGGCAATAGATAATTTTGCAATGCTCAAACACTTGTGTGTGCGAGCTCGACCTAATAACTTCAGTTTAAGTGTTTTGAAGGAGAATAAAAGTGTGAACTACTTTATACAACAAACCCGTGTGTTCATACTTATACGAGGGACAGCAGACAGGAACAACGTGAAGAAGGCGCTACAACCGATCAACAGCCAGTGCGGTATCACCAGGAACAACAGCGACGTGGAAAGGTTCTACAGCCGATCCCACTTTACATCAGTGAGCAGTGCAGTCCAGGAGTGCAACAGCAGGAATCCCGAGATTGGCCCTCCTCAACAAGTTGGAGTAGACGACACCCCAACAGAGGTCATGAGCCAGACGGAAATGAAACAAACGAGCTAAACAATATTTTGTTTGTACAAAATAATGCGGTAAAGTCATCTTAACATGTCAACATTTATAAAAAAAACTGTTATTCTTAGACAAAACAAAGATGAGCTCGGTCGGTGGGAGTGTATTCTTTTGATTTAATAACTAATTTTATGCTTATATTTTCTAATGCTGAACAAACTTATAAAATAAATAAACAAAATTGTTAAGTTTTAGGTGCATGTGTATAAAACATTTATTAAAGATTATTTAAAGAATTGCATAAGAAAAATGCAAAACAAAAAAAAATATACCACAATAATAGTTTTCAAGTGTTAAAAAGTATGCACTGAAAATGCTGTATGCCTGGCAATCAATCGATAATTTTATAGTAAAAAGTTAATTATTATTTGAAATTATTGGTTAATAAAAAAGAAATGGTAAGCCATTGCACTCTAATTTTTAGAAATATTTAGCAAACATATTAGGCTTTAATTCCACAGTGATACAAAATCAAACTTTCCGAAAGCAAATGGGATGAGACCAACAGCATATGAAAGTTAACATTAGTTCAGTGCGACATTTTTTTACACGCATTTCAAGTTGGTATTTTTGGAACGCTGTCTAACAAGAAAATATCATTGCAAATTTAATAATATAATGCTTATTTAGTTTTATTATCCTGTTATGTTGTGGTATCTTACTGTTTTTGGGGTCCAGGAATTAATTTTTGATATTTATTTTTACCTGGTCGCGCTAGATGGCGCTATCATACAAATGGTGATATTTCTTGTAGATTTTTATAGAAAAAACGGTGTATTCATTGTAAAACACATTTCTAATGATATTACGAAGTATATTTTATTATTCTAAGTTCCTTACTATTACAAAAATGCAAATTTTTATGGAAAAATTTGTGTTTTTATTGTACATTTTTTTTTATTACAAAACAACTTTTTTATTCAAAAGTATTATATCTTATTTAGATCTGAGTTTTCGTTCAAACAGCTAATGTTATCCATGAACCTCTTGTACCAGCAGATAACGTATTACTACCGCCAATTCTTATTAAATTGGGTCTTTTCGAAAATTTGTTAGTGATAATGTTAACTTTCATTTGCAATTTGTCTCATCCCATTCGCATTTTGGTTGTTGCACTGTGTTACGAGTATTTAAATAACAGGTTGTAACAGTGTTTTCGAAAAAAAATCAATGTCACTTTGCCATTTTTGTTAAAAACTTGTCTTCTATTTAAATATAGAAGCAAGAGGTTTTGAGCCGGTTTAATCCCTGTTCAATGTGCAAAAGCAACAGACCGAAATAAAACAAACGAGCTAAACATACGTACATGCACGGCACGGCACACAAGTTGACATAGTCAACTAAACTCTTTTTACAACACACACACGTTGCAAAAGAAATCTATTGATGGCTCTTGATGTGGAGTCTCTTTAGAGATGGCAAGAGTGAGATGTATTTTCGTGGGCAATTGTGTGAAGAAAACTTGAAAAGTAAGGTTTACAACAGTAGTTCTCATTCGTTTGGGGAGATCCTGGCCTTATAGAGTTCGGTTTTACTTTCAACAATTGCAGTAAGGCTTTCTGAAGAGGGTTGTCACGGACCCGAAATCATGATAAAAGTAGTGTGCAGCCACGATCAATGTCACTTTGCCATTTTTGTTAAAAACTTGTCTTGTAAAAGAAACAGACCGAAATATAACAAATGAGCTAAACAATCCTAAAATTTTAATATAATTGAGGACCAAATGCAAACACTGGGAGTAATTTCTATTAACATAGATAAGATAATTAGGGAAATACAATGATTTTTAATTTTACGTTATACGGGAAGTTTGCGTGGTTGTGGGCTGATGTCAACAACAAAGTTTTTTAATCTAATTTGGCAATAGAGAAATGTGTTCAAATTTGAAAGCCCTAGCTCGATTCTATCTAATTTTTGACGCAGTTCCTATGAAGAGTACCATTAAGCGTTGTTCTGGCATTTAATAAAACTTTTTGAACAGTTGGAGACTATCAGCAGTAAACCATAGATATCTGTAATTCTCATGCAGCGAACAAAGATCCTGTATAACGATGCCTTTTCTAATATTTTAAAATCTACGCTAGTGTACCATAAGGAAGCGTTCTGGGAAAATCCGCAGATATGCCTGTAACGGACTTTGTGCTTAAAGCCACATTTTCTGAAAACAAAGCGATTTTGTAGTCTAATACCACAGCAAGTGTTGCCTCTGTGAATGTACAACATAGATATACGGCTAGTCGGAAACATGGATAAGGTTGTGGCAGGATCTTAAATCAAATCCTATTTTATATGGGTGCAGTTCGAAGGGATAGACCGACAATGTCCAATTTTACTAGATATAAATGTTAGTTGCACTTTACTTTACGCGAAATTAGACGGAATCTGATGAAATATGTATGTATGTAGTTTCCAAGCGGTTAATGCACTTTTTATAAATAATTATGTTTCATTTGATATTTTGAAATTGAAGTATTTCTTATTTGCCTATATGCAAGGGCGTTAACATAAGTACTATCGGTGGTATTGTACATTGTTACAACTTTCAAGATTACGTAGTACACCTTATGAATTGCCTAAATGTTTTTAATAAACTTTCATTCAACAGAAACTGGAAATATTTCTTCTATGAGTTTTTTTTTGCTACAATGGGGATAAAATGGCTACAATTTAAGACAATTTCGAATTATAAGCAATGATTTGTTTTTGTTTACAAAATTATTTACCGAACGACAAGGAGTACCAACGTTTATTTCTGCAGCAGAGGAATCACGATAAAAGGACCAGAAATTCTAGTTTTATTATGTTAGTTTAGTGGTACATTGTTGTCACTACCAAAAATATTCGAGCTAGATCTAATGCGGATTTCAATAGGGACACAACGATTTCTTATCTGTATGTCAACGCAAATTCAAACATTTTTAATGATCTTTCAGTGTCAACGCGTTAGTCGAAGTCAACATTTTCATAATGGCAAAGTATGCTTACGAGCGGTTGGAAATCAAAAAATTGCTACCAAAATCGGTAGCTCCGGCAAAGTTCCACAGAAATCCAGAACATTATCAAAACTTAATTTGAGGGATGAAGCAAATTTCTGGCTGAGTGGTTTTGTCAAAATAAAAAAATATGCGTTATTGCACAGCAACAAACCCACATGTGCACAATTGCACCGCCAAAAATTACTGTGTAGTGTGGTTTTCATGCCGGGGGTGTGATTGGCCGTATTTTTTCGTCGATAAAACCAATAGGCATGTTACCGTCAGTGCGCTATCGTGACATGTTAGAAAATAATTTTTGGCATGAATTGCAGGAGCTTGAAATTGCCGATATGTAGTTTTAACAAGACGAGCCACACAGCACGCGTTGATTTAATGTCTGAAGCTTAAGAATTCAAATGTGACGTCTAAAGGCGATGGAAGTTATCTGTGTTAAGCTCTTCGTCCCAAGGACGGCGGTGATTAGAATTTAAGAAGATGGGTTAAAATTTAGATATTGTTTTTACACATATGTTAAACCCATTTTGTATGTTTACTGTCGAAACTACATTGGAAACGAAATTTGATATTATATATTACGACGAGCCAACATTAAAACTTTGACCATGTAGGTCCATTTTTCATATAGAACCCATACAAATGATGCAGGAATTGCTTTTCATTCTAATAATCGACGAAACAACTGGCATTTTCACCAATAAGTCTCTAGTAGTGGAAGTAAGGCAATTAAATAGACTGCCTCCTTAACGGTGTCCTTGCGGACAAGAAGAGCCTGTCGCATGGGGCAGGCTTTGGAGTTGGAAGAGTGACCATCCGTGCCACAGTTCACACATCTCAGTGCAAACTCTGGACGCATTGCCACGACTCCAGTGACAGGATCAGTGTTCGGAACCACACGATCCGTCGAAGTACCAGCGGGGATGACACATTTGCCAGACCCATGTGTTCCTCCACACTTGACACACCTATAGGGCATGCCACAATTTGACGATACGTGACTATATCGTTGGCATTTGTGACATTGAGTCAACCCTCTCTTAACGTCCTTTCTCAAACTAATTTTGCAATTTAGAAATCTTTTCGTCCTGTAGAAACCCTGAATGTCGGATCCCTTTGCTAGGTAGATAAGCCACTTACCTCCTCCCAACTTAACTACTCTTTTTGTATCTAGGCTAAGTGACATTCCACTAAGCCCTACCTTAACGTCTTCAACCTCATAGGTATCAGACAGGCCCTCCATCACTACAGAGTAGGGGGCCAAACCTTTCGGGGTGAAAGTGTAAAAACCTACACCCTCCTCCCTAAATAATTTGCGCAGAAGCAAATTCTCCTCCATTGTCAGAACACTAAACGAAGTAACTCTCCTATTTAGTAAGTTCACAGTAAATTTATCGTGCCCTAAAGTTTTTCTAACTTTGTCACACAACGTCTTCACGTTAGCATTGTACGTACATATGATTGGAACATACCGTACGCCTAATTTTCCAGAAGGCTCAGCCTTCTTTGGTGCGGCTTTCTTGGGAATCGCACCCTTTGAAGTCGATGGTTTGCATGGCTCCGTAGAGCCGACATCCTTCTTTGGTCGCTGCGCCGGCATTGCGCCAGCGACCTGTGGGGCCGGCTTTGCACCCACAATTCTCACACGTGGCACCGGCGGTGTGCACACTTCTTGCTGCACTGGCTTTGTGGCAGCGTTCTCCACAATCATGTCGTCCTCGTTATCGCTGAAAACAGCGACCTCGGACGACAACTTCTTCGCGTAGGTAACTGCGTCGTCCAGCTTTCGACGCAGCTCGGTGTTATCACGGAACACCTGTTCCGCACGCGCAGCCAAGGTAGCCATTTTTGCCTCCATGGCTTTCATGGCCAGGAGCAGTGAATCGTACTTAGCACGAGACACATACTCCTCTCCTACCTCAGCACTCATACGCTTCTTTTTAGCAGAGCTAGGGCGCGGCTTTTCAACCAGGCCACCCTCACCACTAGGCATTTTACTGCCTACACACTGCCCTCTTCTTCTTACTTTTTAGAAAGTCCAAATGCCGTCGGCAAAACGTTCTCTAAAAACAGCCAAATGCCGTCGGCAAAGCGTTTTGAAAAAAACGAACAAATGCCGTCGGAAAAACACTCTTTTTAGAAACAATGAAATGCAGTCGGCAAAACACCCTCTACCACTTGTGGAAATGCCGTCGGCAAAACGTTTTTAGAAAAACGTTGAAATGCCGTCGGCAAAACACTTTTCCACTACACTCGTTTAAAACAAATGTCTTTATCCAAATGCCGTCGGCAAAACGTTTTTACAAAAACGCAAAATGCCATCGGCAAAACAATTGTTCACTCGTTTGAAACAAAATTATTTTCTTTTTCACTTTACTTTTTTCTTTTTCACTTTTTTCACATTCAACACTGAATCTATTAATTGCCTTATTAAAAGAAAAATCAAAAATAACTTATTTGTGGAGTATTTAAATAAGAATCAAAAGTATTTGTTAATTTCTGATTTCAGCAGCCAAATAAAACTGAAGTGACATCTATTGGATATGTTTATTTGAGTTGTTTTTTTTCAGAAATTCTCTTACACATTGCCAGAAAGTCCCGTTTTCGAGTTCCTGCCATAGCACAGTGGATGCACTCATACGACAAAAATAAAAAAATCGAAGTCGATATTTATTAACTTTCAGTTCTCTTTTATGATTTCTAACGGTTCTTACGAAATATAAGCAAGAGAAGTGCAAGTATGCATTGAAGTCCGTGGTGTATATAAAACAACTCGAAATTTAAGAAAATAAGTGGCAAAATTAAATATACCGAAAATGGAAGTTGTTGTAAATGGTAATAAGATACTTTTTATATAATAATAATTTAAAAAAAAAAAATCAATATGGTGTTTATAATATATTAGTTTTACCATTCAATTTTTTTTTTAATTTTTTGACTGTGTTTTTTAACTTTACATGGAGATTCAAAATAGATATCCTACTCTTGCTGCTTCAAATCTTGGTTCCACATATTTGTACAAGTGTCAAGATTAAGGAACTCTTTAGTTTATCTGCAAAAATTTACATCAATTTGTTTTATCAACGATATTGTAACCCTTCCTCGTTGTTTTGGAATGTGATTTTTGTTTAGCTGACGCAAACATTAGATTTGTTGGTACAAGTGATCAAAAATAGTCACCCTTATCGCGTAGTAAATTTTCCCAAAAAAATTTTCCCCATTCCCAAAAATGCAATCATGTAAATTTTTTCACAAAAGTGGCAACTTCGAAAAAATATTCCGTTATCGTGTGCACATGTTTTGTGAATTTGCGTTCACAAAATTCTTTAAAATTTTCCTTGAATTTTGAACAGCGAAAAGAGAAAATACGCAAATGTAAGTCTTGAATTTGCCAATTATAAGTGAAAAAAAAGATAAATAATTACTGATTTTTAGGACCGCGGTAAACAAAGCCCAATTATCTATCTTAATAGAGAAGATGAGGGAGAACCCGAACATTGCTGGTGGATACACCAAAGATTCCAGAGACGCTGTAAGTGCATTTTGGTCTGAAACCATCAAGGCTTTAAATACTGCAGGACCACCAATAAAAACGCTAGCGGAATGGAAAAGGGAAAGTATATTGTACAAATTCATAATTATTTTGTATTAAAATGTCTTCATATATGAATGCAGGTGTGGGTAGACCAAAAACGACATATTCGTAAGAAGGCTGCCGAAAATTATCGCTACAGAGAAGGCACAGGTGGTGGACCTCCCAAAAAAAGTCGATTATCTTCAACGGAGGAGATGATCTACGAAATTGTGAAGATGAAAGAGTCCATTGAGGGGGTTGAATGTTCCAGCACATTTGGTGCTCCTTTGTCAAATGCAGAAAATATAAATGAGACGGTCACTGTTTTAAATGATATTGAAATTGACGAAGATCCCTCGCCGCATACTTCAAATGCAAAACCTTTCAAAACGCCGAAAAAATCAAATGCAGCTAAATGGAAAAATATCGGAACTGGTGGATATCATAAAGGAGGACAAACAGGAAACAAAATCAATGATGAGAAGGATGGTTCGATCATTGGAAAAAATTGGTGACATTAACGGAAAGAAGCTGAAAGAAATGGAAAGGCACCACGCTGAAATGAAAAAGTATAGAAGAACAGAAATTGAGAACAAATTGGAAAAAAATAATAAAATGATGGAAATTGAAGAAATGAAATGTTCAATAATGAGGCAAGATCATTAAACAATTTCATCACTCTATTTTTTATGTAAAATATGAAACCATTTAAGTTATTTTATGTTGATGCACATTGAAGTGTTTTTATTTTTTTTAAGCAAATATACATACATATGTAAATAAATTTTGTTTAATCTTTTATAAACTGTTGGCTATTCTATTTCTGATGCGACTGCCTACAGAAACATAGGTGCCTTCCTCTGAGTCGGTGTACACACTTGGATCATTATCGTCATCGTAAGGAACGTTACAAGGTACTTCATTACATCTATAAGAAATGCAGATATTGTGGAGTGCAGTGCAAATAATTGTTATTTGAATACACTTTTTTGGATTGTAGTGTAATTCTCTTGCACCTAGTAGACACCTCCATCTATTTTTTAGAACCCCATTTGTTCTCTCTATAATATTCCGGCACTTTGTATGTGTGTCATTGAATTTCATCTCCACGGTGCCAACATCTGCATTTCTAAAGGGCGCCATAAGCCAGGGTTCCAGAGGATAACCTGCATCACCTAAAAATATTTTTAGCTTTTAATATTAACTTTAAAATTACAGGCTTATATGTATACATACCTAACAACCACATGTTTGATCCTTCTTCCAAATGAACTCTCTCCATTTCTTTTCTAAAGGGGCACACACTCCAGACAAAAGAGTCATGGCATGCTCCGGGATGTGTAGCGTCTATGAAGCGTATGCGCATTTCATGGTCACATATCTATAAAAAGATTTTCTTTAAGTTTTTTATAGATTATAAATTTGGGACTAAATTACAAGTGTCACGTTTAAGCTGAGTCGTCCCTTTCTGTTATAATACAAATGCTTCCCATCCTTCGGTGAAATTATAACAATATGGGTACCATCTATGCAACCCAAAACACCTGGTATTCCAAATTTGTTGTAAAACGCTTGCGCGCAGATTTTACTCTCGTCCCGTGTTGGATACGTTATCCATAGCCGACAAATAGGATGTTCTACTGCATTCAGGAACTCCGATAGAACTTCACTAAATATTGATTGTGCCATTGCCACCTGATAGTCTCTACCAATACCTTTTTGGTATGACCCATCAGCGAAAAATCGTAAACATGCGCTCAATTTTATTACTGGAGGTATGGCTACTTTCCTTTCCGTTTTCGGCAATGCCGAAGTGAGTAATTCCAATATATATGCGAACGCAGATTTGTTTACTCTATAATGCTGACAAAATCTGCAAGTACATTAGGCTTTAAAAAATTCAAAACGGCTTTGTTATACCTTTTACTTACTCCGTATTTGGAAGCTCCAATGGATTTGAAGCATCGCGTAGATTACGTCATTGTGTAAATGAATAAGGGCTCCAATTCTATACATTTTTGCAGAATTTATTGTATTGGAATTTCCAACAGCTGTTATGTTCGAATGAAGACAGCTGATTGCTCGAAACATGCGAGCTCACAAGAAATACGCGATTACAAAATTTTGGGAATGGGACTTCACAATTCACAAGCGAAAAAATATTCACAATTTCTACGCGATAAGGGTGAGTGTTTTTGTTGTTAAAAAAAAAACTAATTCTTGGCATTGTTTTGTTTATTCTCTTTGTGCTCTTTCCGATTTTCTTATGATTTTGACATTTGATGTTATTGTTTCTTTGATTCTAGTTTTTCGTTCGTTGTATTATATTGTTTTGAGTAAAATAAAAACAAAAAAAATTTCACTTAAAAATACTCTACAGCTTCAAAAGAGAATTGATAAATTTGCCAGCTAAAAAAACATCATGTAAAGATAGAAAAACAAAAGTTATTGTCTTTTTCGAATGTCGATTATTCAACTTCTTTCTATATATATTTGACACTATTGTTATAGGCACATCTTCGCAATGCGTATTTTCCCGATTGTATATTTTTGAAATATGGTGCTCCAAAAAAGGTAAAGGGACCATTAAAGCTAGCCAGGTGTTCGATGAAGTAGTGACACATATTGAAATGGAAGGCACGGAATCAATGTTTTGCGAGTTATCAAAGCGCATAAATTACATATGTTCGAAACTTGCACTCATGTGGCGGAAGAACGCCCGATTAAAATCATTGGTTTTAAAAAATCATTCATCTTGGCTGTCCATCAAAGAAGTTGTTCCTTTAAATGAAGCAGTCTCTTTACAAAATGAAATTATAAATTCCGGCTTAAAAAGAAAACGTGGCCGTCCTAAAACTGATTTTTCGCAATCTTCGAAGAGGACTAAACAACGTAGATTAGCAGTTTTGGCAGAAAATGATGAGTCTATTGCAAACGCTTTACGCAGCTCAGAGTGTGAACCTAAACAAGTGCTTATGGAAGTAAATATTACCGAAGTTATATCACTCATGATGGAAACGAATTTAACAAAACATCAGTATTTACTCATTCGGGAATTTATAAACGCTAAGCTTTCTTTCAGTTTGTTACCTAGTCATGAAAAGGTTGTAAAGGAAAAGAAAAAGAGCTATCCAGATACAATTACGGTGAATGAATCATGTGCTGAAGTTGAGTTACAAAGTTTGCTAGATCGCACAGCTTCTCGCATATTAGATCTTCAAAGTGAAGTGCTGGATAATATAAATGATGACTGTGGAAACGATCTAATTTTAATAGGTAAATGGGGATTCGATGGAAGCTCTGGATACAACGAGTATAAACAGAAATTCAAAAATAAGAACCTTGAAGACAGTAATCTGTTTGTAACATCTTATGTTCCCCTTCGACTTATGACTAAAAATACTGCATACCAAAAATCAAAAATAATTTGGAAAAATCCACGACCATCTTCAACCCGTTATTGTAGACCGATTAGATTTCAACTTAAAAAAGAGACTAACCAAACATCCATCAATGAACGAAATTATTTTATGCAGAAAATTAACACGTTGAAGAACACAGAATATTTAAACTTTGAATGAAAAATATATGTTGAACATAAATTGCAATTAACTATGGTTGATGGCAAAGTGTGCAATGCTCTTAGTGAAACCTCATCTGCGAAATGTTATATATGCGAAGCTTACCCAAAAGAGATGAATAATTTAGAAAAGTGCCTTGAAAGATCAGTCAAGAAAGAACATTTTGAATTCGGATTATCGCCCTTGCACGCATATATACGATTTTTTGAATATTTTATTCACATTTCTTATCGATTGGACATTAAAAAATGGAAAGTTATGTCCGAAGATAAACCCAAATTTTTAAAAAGAAAAAGAGAAATTCAAAAAATGTTTAAAGATAAAATGGGATTAATTGTGGATAGACCGAAAGTAGGAGGTAGTGGGACATCGAATGATGGAAACACAGCTAGGAGATTTTTCAACAATGTGGATTTGTCGGCTGAAATAACGGGCCTTGATAAAGACTTACTTCTTAGATGTGCAACTTTATTACAAGCCATGTCGTCAGGGTATGAAATAAATTCAACAAAATTTAACACATAGATACTGCCAGATCACTAACACAGAAATATCCCTGGTACTATCTTCCACCATCTGTCCATAAAGTTTTAATACATGCTTCCGATATCATAGATCATGCATTAGTGTCTATTGGGGAACTTTCTGAGGAAGCTGCCGAAGCAAAAAATAAAGATATTAAAAGATTTAGGCTCATACACACTAGAAAGACGTCACGCATTGCAACTAACGAGGATTTGTTAAATCGGTTGCTCCTAAGTTCAGATCCATTTGTCACAGGTCAGAGGAAGTTACCATGCAGCAAAAAATCAAATTTATTGACATCTGTTTTTGATTTGTTGGAAGATATCTAAACATTATTAAAATATAGATAATATGTACACTAAACCCACATACCAAAGTTTGTTAAAATAAAGTTAGTAAAATAAAGGAGCAGAAATGATGGATTTTTGATTTGTATGGGAGGTACTACGCCCCTTTGTCCAACCCCGCCCATAATAGCACAAAATTATACTTTTATATCTATACACTTATTCTGAAAGTTTCAGAACGATACCTCTATTCAAACTATTTTTGTCGCTCCATCCCATACAAATGCATCCACTGTGCACAGGAAGGTTATTCCATTAATAACCCGAAAAACGAAGCTTTTTAGTGACACTTAACTTTATATTTAACACTTAGATTGACGTGGAAAATTATCTCGAGCAAATGCGTTTTGAATTTTTGTGGAGAATCAAAGAAAACTTAATGTCCACACACACATATTTTAAGCTTTAAAACCCACATATTACATTTAATCATGAAGAAATTTTGCACATTTTAGTTTACTGTAATAAGAAACAACGTTATTAAAACTGAGAAAAGCGGTTTAGATTTAGATATAATTCATACACGCATTTGTTTTTAGTTCTAGGAGCCAATACGAGTATTTATGTAATGTGGAACAAGTCAGTCTTTGTGACCAATGAACGAAGTTCTAGAATTTAAAGGCAATCGGTAGAGTGACATATAGTTTCCACGCACATGTTAGTCTGATTTCATATTTTTAGCTCTAAATAGTCATACACTACATTAAATCTTGATGAAAGTTGGGCACAAGTATGTTTTTCGGACAAAGTACAGATGCTATTGAAAAGAAAAAAAGTTCAGATTTAAACATAGCTTCCATAATCTTAATATGAATGTGGAGCTCATTACAATCAATCTTAATAAAATTTGCACATGTAATTTCCTTATACCAAGGACAAATAAGCAGAAGAATGTCCACATCAGGTCATAAACGCTGTTGACGTGCTGCCAAACTTTCTACCGGAACAAAAAAGTAACTCCCTATCGGAGCAAATTTTGCGGTAAAAGCTTTTAACTGCAAAAATTCTCAACAAAATAATCGTGTTCCACCAAGCCGATACCAACCTCGATACACTCAATACATTTTATTCGAGGCAATCCGCTACCTAGCTACCCTACTTCTTAAAACGAAATTTTAATAGTATTAGGTTCTCTCTCGTTCAGTTTGATCATTAATAGATCGTTATTAGTTTGGGGAGCATTTCACGGTTGAGCCCTTTCTATCCGCAGTACTTTGGAACCAATTTCTCAAAATATTTGTTCTGGATTAATACACTTGGGATCCCGGGAAATCGGGAAGCGTAAATAAATGAAATTCACGGGAAATCCAGGCAGGGGAAATTTATATTCAGATAATAATTATAAATAAGCCATTGTATAATAATTAGGCGCTGCAACCAAAACAAAGAAACAAATTAAAAAGACAAAATTCGGGCGGGCCAACTATGTTCTGAGTTTGACAAGCTGTAGGGGCATATTTTATGGCTAGTATATGAAAACATAATCCGATAAAATTTATTTCACTAGCTTTTTGGGCTAGATACCAATTATAATATGGCCTGTATAGTAACATGTACTTAAATCTAAAAGAACCTTTAATTTAAAATGTTTTTGTCTTTTTCGTACAACAAGACAATAATTCATATTTAGAATGCTGGACCTTTAATCGGTCCAAGAATTGTCCTCTTACCCTAATAAAGTACATAACAGCAAATACAAATTATTCAACTATGATAAAACTATTAAAAAAATTAGAAATATTCTACTTAGCGACATAAATACTGTTACACACGTTTTATGCTGTAAAATAAAAAGTACTGAACGTTTTTGGACCAAATATTTTTTAATATATTTATTGATGTATATTGTATCTAAAAACAATCTACTTATTCGGAATGTCCGCCTTTTGCCTTTACACACGCCTTAAGTCACACTGGCCAATCGTCAATAGCTGCATCGTCAATGGAAAATTGGCCACAGCTCGAACCAAAGCAGTCTTAAGAGATCCAATGTTGGGGTAATTTTTGTGACAAACCTTGTCCACTAAAACAGTCCACAATTTGTAATCCAATGGGTTCAAACCTGGACTGCCATTCTTCAGAGGAAATGAACGCTGGCAAATTGTTTCGAAGCCAGGCGTGGGACGTTTTAGCCTTATGGGCCGGCGCAAAATCCTGTTGGAAAGTCCATGGCTGGTTTTGGAACCGGGAATTGTTAAAAGACTTTACAAGAGATTCCAAAACGGTTTCTTCGTAAACTTTGGCTGATGTTTTGACTCATTGTTCGCAGAAATGCAGGCCAGTGACCAATCGTAAGAGACACCCCACCAAACCATGACTGAAGCTGGGTGATGACCCTTTTCCACCCTTGGGATCAGTTCAGATGCTTCCTTAGATGACCGAGCATACACTCTATCATTTTCCTTGTTAACTTTTTCCTGTACGGTAAAATTTTTTTTATCAGCGTGCTTCTCTAAAAGACGTTTGCATTTTTCAATCCTATTTTTTTTAAGCTGCAGTCAATAAATTTCCGGTACGTCGTTTGAAAGCCCCAAGTCCCAAGTCTTTTTTAATGATTCGACTCATGGACTTTTGCGTGATAGTCATCTCACTGGCCATGATTTTCTGTTTTCGGAGCGGATTTCTGTGAATTCTTAATTTAACGGCGTTGATGAAATGCGCTGTTCGCACAAAGCGCGGGCGGCCCGACCGGTGGCGGTCTTTTACATCCCCAGTCTCCTCAAACAGTTTTATGCATCAGTAGACGAACATGCGGGTAATCCCTAGTGACCGAAGCGTTTTGAAAATATCGCTTTTTGTCATTTCACACTTGAAAAGCGCTACTACAGCGATACGGTTCTCATTATCTGACCACTCCATGATGAAAGTTGAAACTATTTTAAAATCCCGTTACAGACTAACGCTTTTGACGTTAGCTTTCAAAACCCATGTGACATTAACGGGGTATGATCAGTTCTAATATTGAAATGGGTGTGTTCAATGTTGTAACATTATTTATGTCTCTTCTAAGTATATATGATCAGCATATATATCACTCGAGCTGTTTGGGGGAATGTAAGACACACAAATAAATATAGCACCTCTACTTGAACTTATCAAAATATACAATTTATCAAGCGATAAACTTCTGTCATGCAACAAAACGTATACCATTTTCACTGCAATCAAAACACCTCCACCGCTACTGGAACCACAATATATAATATTCCCATTTTTACGATAAACTTTATATATACTTATAAGTACATTTTTAATAATATACTCTTTAATACAAAAATCTGCATTTAACCACGTTTCTGATCAAACAATCACTATCTGCACGCAGAAAGAAAAAAGTATGGTTGGGGTGACAATATTCGAAGAGGATCATACTATTATTGGGTATATAGTTGTGGCACAACAATATTATAATCCTCACAACAATAGTATGGTTCACACATTACCATACTATGATCCCCACAACCATAGTATGTATTCACACTCAACCATACTATGATCTCCACAACAATAGTATGATTGGCACTCAACTATACTATGATCTTAACAACAATAGTATAATTCACACTCAACCATACTATTATCGCCACAACCATATTATAATCCTCACAACTATAGTATGATTCACACGCAACCATGCTATTATCCGTGCAACCATAGTATGATTCAATAAAACCATACTATGATCCCCAAAATTATTTATTAGGATTGGGTGTTGTTATATAATAACAGAGATTTTTATCAAGCAAGTTATTATAAATTGCATTACAATTAGTTCATAGCGAGATTTGAGGCCATGTTTTTATTGAACATTCCATTCAAGATACAAAAATATATATTCCAACGACAGTCGAAAATACTTTTAGTTGCCAGCAGGGGTGAATGCTACTTCACCATCCGTAGACTATTTCGCCAAACAAAGAAAATACAATAAAAATCCCTCGAACTACCTTCTGATGTTGTTGGTTTTTAAAATAATTAACAACTATGCACTGCATTGTGTGTACGTGTTTTTTGGTATACCCAAAAAAAACATACACACACACATACATGTATGATCTATAAAACCTGTTTTGTTATGTTCATAGTCGCAACCATACGGTATGATTGCCGTAATCATATTATTGTTAACGTAAATTTTAAACAACAATACTTTTGTTGCTTCAACCATGTTTATATGGTTGCTAAAACCATATTTTCATTTCTAAATTTAGCAATAATACTATTGTTACATTTCAACAATATTAATATTGCGGCAATCATACTATTGTCAAAATTAAATTCAGAAAACAATACTATGGTTGCGACGAACATACTATTATTGTGGAGAACATAAGATTGTTGCGGTGACCATAGTGTAACCATATCTTTTCTCTGCGTGTGTAGTAAATGTTCTAGTCGAGGTTTTAGTTATCATGCCAGATATATTGTGATAATATTTGAACAGACGTTCTCTAACAAAAATCCAGAAACAGACGTACTCTAATATCCACCGTCCACAAATAAGTTTCTAATCACTCATCATAAACGCAAGGAAAAACTCCTAATTTAAAAAACATTAATCATTTACAGATACATCCTTTTTTACTAATTTGTAGCACCATAAATGAATCTTATCTGTATCTTAATGTTTAGCAGCAAAAGTAATTATATAGAATTAAATAACACTATTTGTAAATGAAGAAGGATGATTTCACTTTTTATAACAACGTCTAGTTCAGCATTGTTGTTTTCTCCAACAACTACACGATTTTTACGTTGTTTTCTCTTTGTTACATTTTTTCATGTGGAAATGTTAACATTATTCTCTTGCATTAACTCACTAACAGCATCAGAGAATTCTTCAATATTGGATTCCACCACACCGTTGTTCTAATCAAGAGCATTTACATTGCTGTTTACATCAGCAGCCACAGATTCGTTCACGGAAACTCCCACATCTAAATACATCAACATTAATAGCAGATACATTTGAACAAGAGGCAAATTACAGCATTCTGACCTTAGTCGTTTCGTGATATGGACGAACAACTGAGTGTGTGGTAGATAAAATGAGTTGAGTTTACCATCAGAGTTGATTTTACTTTGAATAGTTTCTTCGGCATCATATAACGATATGTTCTCATTCAGAACTGCAATGTATTGAGATGTTATTTCGGGAGCTTTTCAAAAGACTTCTGCATGCGAAAATAGTGGCCAAGAGCAATTTTGTTTTGCGGAAAGCCTAACTACGTACCACCTGTCTACTTGGCCACATGTAGTTTTATTGTAAAAATCTTTACAAAACCTGTCTGCTGAGGATATGTGTGGAGTATTAGGTTTTTTTCTTGTTCCTAAAGTTTCCGATTATTTAGTGGTGGATCATCGGATTCAACAATATAAGTGGAAAAGAAATAACTGTTTCAGTCTTCATTGGGCCGCTAAGAACTCACCTAAATATTGTTGTATATGCTGAAGTTTCGCCCCAAATATTCTTTCGAATACCTTCGACGTTCAGAATTATTACCGATATTGGATATTGCGTTTACAGACACTACTGTCAGCTTCCACTCATTTTCTGATATCTGCTTCTGACCACATATGCCTATTAAGCCAAAACCACATTTTGTATAGAGAGATGTTCTTTGAGATCCTGCATCGATCAGAGCCCCAATCGTAGACGATTTTTCTTTTTGTTCGATTTGCACTAAGGCTTTTCGACGGGTAATTGTGTCGCTGTTTGTTTTTTGTTTTGATCATTATTTAAATCAGCCCTGTTTTCCACAATTATCATTTTGCTTTAATTATTTTCGGATGATTGCTTGTCAGCGGTTTTAGCATATGGTGCAACAGACCGTTACGTGACTTGTGGCAATAAATGTACATATTCGTGCTTTTAAAATTGGGCTCCAGATAACCACGCGATTAGCAGATATTACAGCATTTGTCATTAATTACAAAATCTATGCGTTGTTGAAGAGTTAATTTATAAAATTCTGTACATGCTCCTTTTGGCATGATTGGCTGATAAGTTCAGTTTTGTTTTAAGTGATTGTATTTTTGAAGATTAAGGAGCAGGGATATTGATTTGCTCCACGATCTCAAATCTATTGATTAAAATCTCACCAAGTCGTGACCTATTTTGTAAATCTAGATGCGATATGAGATATTGCTCCCCATTGAGTGTTTCACCCGTATGCTTGTAGAGATGGGGTAGATTAATATAGGGTACCAGCCATAAATTTAAACATCTGGACTTTTGAGTGTGCTAAGGCAATCTTTGACAGTAACCACAATCTTTTGAATATATTCACTTCTCTCAGTGGAGGCAACTGAGAAAAGTAAGAATTTGTAACTGCTTGTTTACTAAAATATGCAGATTCTCCTAGCGGGATTTTCATCGACTTGGATGTATTTACGGCAAGACTACATATGTTTTCAAGGTACCGCTCTGACAAACATTTTCTCCAGCTATGCCTAAGATGCCTATGATTTTGGATCTTGAGGTGCTTCAAAGCTTGCGTTGAAGTTTTTCTTCTCATTTTTCTTTAAAATCCTTTGTATTAGCGGAAGGGAGAAGATTTGACGTCTAGTATAGAATCTCTCTGGGCTCTGTTACAAATTGTTTAAATTGGGTACACGTATTTCGCCCAAATCCTGGTAGCAGCGACCTATTTGCACCAAATGAAAAAGTATTTGCGTAATTTTTTTATTTACAAATACAGATATTCAGAATGTCATTAAAGAAACTGTAAATCCAGGTAAAGCACTTGGATACGACCGTATTACTCCTAAAATGATCTAGGATCTTTCCATATTGCTGTAAAAATCCTGGAAAAATCGTTTAATTAAATTGTGGGACAAAGTAACTTTACTAAAGGGTGGAAAATTTCTCTGTCCAGAAAAGACCAATCATTTCCTTCCTCAAATAGGCCGATCAGTTTGCTTCCCACTTTATCCAAACTGTTTGGAAAAGTCCTTTATCAAAAATAAACCCGTTTCTAGTGTTAAAGAACATAATACAAGACCATAAGTTTTGATTCCAAGAAGGTCACTGCACCATGACACAAGTAAATCGTCTGACCAAAACAATTGAAAAATTGTTTGAGCGGCGAGAATTTTGCTGCGTCGTATTGTCGGATGTTGCTGAAGCATTTGACAAAGTTTCGCCCTTTGGATTGACCAACAAAATTTGAAAATACGCGTCGACTTCTAGAGAATAACTTAGAAAACCACATATTTAGATTCAAATGAAGGCAACACGTAATCGACGACTGCGAGATACTAGCTGGTGTCCTCCAGGATAGTCTTCGGCGACCTATCCCTTACCTTCTGTTTACCGCAGATATTCATACCCACCCAAACGATACCACTATAATGGCCTCACAAAAAAAGCAGGATATTGCATTGATATTATTGAATCTTGGCTCTGTAGAATAAAAGGCAATGAGGGTTTATGCACACAAGTGACTTTCACACTGAATTTAACTAAAACTAAACAAAATCCCTTACTGCCTGTACCAACGACTTACCTGGAGAAGTCATGTTATGCCAAGAAGACTCCACTGAAACTTAAGATGCATCGCCTGATGCATTTGACAAAGTTTAGCACTTTGGATTGACCAAAAAATTTGAAAATACGCGTCGACTTCTAGAGAATAACTTAGAAAACCACATATTTAGATTCAAATGAAGGCAACACGTCATCGACGACTGCGAGATACTAGCTGGTGTCCTCCAGGATAGTCTTCGGCGACTTATCCCTTACCTTATGTTTCCCGCAGATATTCATACCCACCCAAACGATACCGCTATAATGGCCTCACATAAAAAGCAGGATATTGCAATGAAGGTTAATGCACACAAGTGACTTTCACACTGAATTTAACTAAAACTAAACAAAATCCCTTACTACCTGTATCAACGCCTTACCTGGAGAAGTCATGTTATGCCAAGAAGACTCAACTGAAACTTAAGATGCTTCGCCTTCACTGGCTCCTTAACGCGAACTCAAAACTACACTGAAAATAAAAACCAAGTAATCCGTACTTAAATCAATCCGGAGCGGTGTCAAAAGTACGGTAAGTGCGGATTTTCTTAAATTGAGTACAAAATGCTTGTTGCAAGAACGGAAATATTAAGCGCTAAATTCTTGATGTTAGCGTCATTTCAGCCCGAAGGGCTTGGCTTGTAAGCCAAAAACAGTCTTATTTGTAGAAAAACAGGATTGAAAGAAGACTGAAAACGGGATTGAATTGAGTACAAACCCGGCTTGTATGTAGAATACTTGGATTGATTCAAGTAGGATTAGTACTTAATTTAAGCGTATAATAGGATTGACTTAAGAATAAAACTGACCCAAAAATTGGCTTGTTTCAAGAATTCTTAACTTGATTTTAGTTCGAATTCATTCTTGAATTAATCCCAAAATGTGTTTACCCCAAGAATTCTACGCTTGATTTAAGCTTGAATTCCCACTTGATATAATATGAAACTAAGATAGATTTAAGATATATGTATTCATTTTTTAATTAAATTTTCCAGAAATTGTTTACATTTTATCATTTATAAAACTTATAATAAAAATTAAATAATTCAAACTTATATTTTATTTCATTTCGATTAATATAAGGATAACAAAATGTTGTGCACTTTTTCTAAATGTATTCGAAAATATGAGAAGTTGGTAAATGTCTGATTACACAAGTTTTGCATACAAAGAATCTTTAAAGATTTTCGAGTTAACAAATGACTAACTTTAAGGTGTTTTATCAAAAGAGTTGGAGTTTGAAGTTTTTTACGACATTGGAAACATATATACATCGTGCTTTCGTTAATTTTCCAAATAGTTAATTACTGATGCTACATTGGATGACTTACAATCAAATTCTGTATCAATTTTATAAAAATACTTTTGTATGAAAAGCCAAGACTGTTCGCAAGCTATTGGGTACTTTAAAGACAGGGTGTGAAAGATTTTGAAACAAATATCTAGGCTTTGAATGAAGGACTCAAATTTAAGTAAATTTTTATCGAAATATACAAAAAATCCCTTCACATCAGCTTCGTTACCTTCTAAAATGAGGAATGGCTGCACCGTAAGTCCTTCGCAATAATATTTGTTAATTAATTGTTCAATTTTTCTTTCATAGTCATTCAGTGTTGTCAGGAGTAACACGAAGCTTTCCTGGGTGTCGGCAATTGTTGCCTTCTTTGTCTTTTTACCGTCTTTATTTTTAAAGCGGGCAGAAGATGGAAAGATTGCACTTAAAAGAATTGCAGTAAGATAGTCTTGAGCATCTACCAAAGAACAAAACACGTATTAGTTTTAATTAATCTTAAATATGTGAAAAATTAATATGTACCTTTATTCCTTGTTTCTTTTGCTTTGGACAGCTGCTGCCTGCATACTTCATTTGTAATGTTGCTCTCGTAGTACGTCAAAATTTTGATTTGAAATTCTTCCCATTTGGATAACAACATAAGACGTTTATTGGGATATAAAAGTTCAAAATCAATTTCTATCTGAAAATATTATATTCAATAAAAGTAAAATTTTTAGGAGCACTTGTATTTTTAAGCCTTACCAAGTCAGCAGCTTTTATGTGGGAAAGTTTGGACCAAGATTTAAAAAATTCTGCACTGCTTAGTTCTAATACATCCCGACGACGTACTTGAAAAGTTTTTTTCCATTTTTCGCAGACGTCGGTCCAGTCTGTGGAATCCCTGTAATCGATTCGTCAAATTCAATGGTTTTCGTGGAATGCAAGAATTTTATTCTTGACTTTAGAATCTCTGCACTTGATTAATATTTACCAACAAAGCACGTGTATCGTAATTGTTGTATATGTATGTATGTGTTTCTAAACATGAAGGCTGCGCATGTGTATGTTTTTGTGTATACATATTTTGTAGCCAGACAAGGCACGCGTCACTGCTGTATTTATGTATATAACTGTTTATTTATTAGATATGCAAGCTTGTGTTTATACATATGTATATATTTTGGCGTCACGAAAACTATTTGCTTTGTTAATGGAAATATTTTAACTTATATGTATTCACATGCCATTTTTCATTCACAAGTTTTACAATTAAAAATAGTCTACACACACATACACATGCACAATTACGATATTACTCTGATAATTTATCACTCACCTTTTAAATAATCAAATTAAATTCCTTTAGCAACTGGCGCAGACGAGTGTCGTCATCCTCTATAGGCGTTACTTCACTTTCACTCATTGTTCTTCTTTATTTAACAGACAACCGACTTACACGACCCACGAATCACACTAATGCAAATTTCCGAAAAATCTGCATTACAAGACTAGAAAATATCCGACCACGCGAGCCAAGCTCGGAGAGTACCTATTTCGCTCTCCGATTTTTCTCTCTCATAGATTATTATAAGATTTTTCTTCTAAATTCAAGTCAAATAAGGCTTAATTTTCACTCCAAGAATTCTTCACTTGATATAAGTACGAGCTGGTGCTTGAAACTACTTTTTTTACTTAGTTCAAGAAATTAATTCGTATTGCAAGAATTTCTGCGCTTGATTCCTTGTATCTAACCCATTTTTTTCTTATTTTAAGTATAACTGAGTACGAATTGTACTTAAATATTTAAGTACGGCTATGGATAAAAATAAGAAATTTAAACTTAGTTTAGCATAGTATTTTTATTTTCAGTGTAAAGCTTGAATACAAGGTCCTGCTCTAAAACAGTACAATCAAACCTATCAAATTATACGGTGCGCTGCTATGGGGCAAAGCAAGCTCGACAAATCCAAAGAGTCCAATCGAAAACATTGGGGATGAGAACCGGAGCCCCTTGGTAAATGAGGACCTAAGACTTAAGAAAATCTCTCGATAAATTCGGTTCATCGTGATAAATCACAAAGAGAAGTTCGAACGCACGAAAACATACATGCTAGTTAATTGATGTACAGCCCAATCTCTTTAAGACTTTGGAGAAACGAACGCCAGGTTTTCTAATCTAAACCTGTGTCTCTGTCGTTACAGCAATCGCAAACACACGTGTCCGAAAGACAGTATATAATTATTTATTCATCCTCACGAGATTTCAACCAAACGTCGTTTCAATTCTCTAACACATCATTCTTAATTATTCACAATTAAGCTAAAGAGGCCACCATCTCTATTTCACGGAGTTCAACCCATACTTGACCTAAAATTCTCAATTATATAAACGCTTAAAGGTCTACAATAGTACGTTAAATACCGCGCCACAAACAAAATCGACTCAACCATTTTAAAGTTTCACATATATGTGGGAATGAACAAAGAGGCATGAGACAAATGCATAGATAAAAAAAAAGTCAGTAGACGTATCCCGCACGACGCTCAATCATTAAATTTTATTGTCCTTTATTCTATCATTACTTATTATTTTTATTCTGTTCAAATACAACTAAAATAAACATTTAATTTATAATAATAAACTGACATATACGAGTATATAACATAAGTTTTTCACTGTAAACAATATCTCGAAGACTCTGTCAATGACTGTGGTTAAACCAAACCGAGCCTCAAATTCTCAAACATGTGATCTAAAGCAGTTAGAACAAACAAACTTGATATCTTAATCAAACTAATGATTAAGATATCAAGCTTACTTTGGGCACACGTAGGAACCTTACTGCCTATACTCAATTATAATGGAACATAATTATGTTCCATAAAAGGGTATAAGATTCAATAATTTTTTTCTATTTTCACAAATCAATAAAACCTTCTTAGTATTTATCCTTATAACCAATTAAATTTTGATTCCAGCACGTTACTTTAACTTATATAAAAGTCAGTTAGTGTTATGTTCGCCCAGAAAAGATTTTTAAATCAAATGGGTTTTTTCGGTTGTTAAAAAATTCTTGGGATGGAAAAACAAAAAAAAATCTTCTTAGTAAAAATTTCCCGGGAAGTCGGAAAACGTAAATAACTGGGATTCACGAGAAACCACGAAAGGGGAATTAAATTCATATTTAAATAAAAAAAAATCTATTGTATTATAATAATGACTGCAATTAAAACGACGAAAAAACTAAAAAGAACAAAATTCGGTGGGGTCGACTTTGTGATACCCTTCACCACTCTGATATTCTGAGTCTGAGTTAGGTCCATCTTAAGAAGTGACGTTACAAGCGAAAGGCGCATGTTTCATGGGGAATAATCGGTACAAAAATTATCCCCTTACCCTAATAAAGTACATAATAGCAATTCGCTCTCCGCGCTCGAAGAGAACGGTCGTTAAAAGAACTCCTCTCGGAAATTAATTCTAATAAAATAAGCAGGGAAAGTGCAATAATAAACTCAATTGTCGGGAAAATAATTATCTAAAATTGTTTGAATTCATTATAAGTATTAACTTGTAAGGAATTCAAACAGTTTTTTTTTTGATAAAATAAAATTTTAAGTTGAACAACAAATCCAGTTGTGTAAGAATCAGTGAAACAAAACAACCAAAATAAAAAAGGCACATACACAGCTAAACAACCTCACAGCTTGATGAGCCATCGTCTCACTCAAGAGTTAGAACAACGCAGACACTCTTTCTGCAGTGTAAGTTCGCGGAATGCATACTTCGCGATAAATGAAGATGTAAACAATGGAATGAGAGAGGTAGCGTCACTAAGACAAACTCTCTCACCAGGCAGTGCTAGCAACAACAATAATAACAAAGAAGGTGGAAGCACAGCGAATATAGAAATAACACAGGAAAACAACGACAAACCATTAAAGGCGGTACAGACAGGCATGGATCGCTACATTACTATAAAGCGTAAATCCAGCCCTGCCAAAGGTAACTCTAACAAAAAAAAGTTGCAAAACTGTGAACGGTGAAGAACCACCAACGTCCGTCACGGGTAAAAACCGGTTTGCATTGCTGAGCGAAGAAGAACCTCAATCTTCTTCTTCGGAAAATGTCGCAACTCCAAGGCCGCCCCCAATATACCTACGTGAGAGTAGCTCAAATGAGCTAGTAAATATCATTGCCCAACTTGTTGGTAGTGGTGGCTTTCACATAGTGCCCATAAAGAAAGGGAACATTAACGAGACAAAAATTCAGGCATACACCGAAAACGGCTTTCGCGCTATTTCGAGTTATTTTAACGATAGAAATAAAAATTTTTACACGTATCGTCTAAAGAGTAGTAAGGGTATCGCGGTAATCTTAAAAGGCATTGAATCATTTGTAGGACCAGATGAAGTAAAACGAGCACTGGAAAAAGAGAATTTTAACGTTCACTCCGTGGTAAACATTCTTAACAATAAAAAGGTTCCCCAACCAATGTTCAAGGTCGAACTTCAATCTGACTCGCGGAAACTAAAGAAAAATGAAGTTCATCCTATATACAAACTTCAATATTTGTTATATAGAAGAATTGCGGTCGAAGAACCCCACAAAAGAAATGGCCCCGTTCAATGCCAAAATTATCAAGAGTATGGACACACAAAAGCATACTGCACTTTGCCAACCGTTTGTGTTGTATGTCCGTCTGCAAAGTAAAATCGCAGGAACAGAAAAAGTGCAGTAATTGCGGGGAACAACATACCGCAAACTATAGAGGTTGTAGGGTTTACAAAGAAATTAAGCATAAACTAGAAGAGAAGCGTAAACTCATTTCTAACCGAAACGCGCCAAACCCTATAATCGACATCCAACAGAATCCAGTTTACTCTAGCGACGGAAACGGTATTACAAACGGTATAACATACGCGAATGTTCTAAGGGCGCATACACCTAATGCCCCAGTGCAACAAAATGGTAATTCTGAATCAATGATTCAACAACTGGTACAGAGTATAAACATGTTCATGTCAACTATGAAAGCAAAGATGCAAGAATTCGTGCGAAACCAGAATCAGTTAATTCAAATTCTACTTACCAAAAAATAGGCCCTCTTAAGATATGTAAGACTCGAGCTGACCGAGTACCTAGATCGGCAGAATATTGATATAATGCTTCTATCAGAAACGCATCTTACAGACAAATACAATTATCAGATACCTAATTTTAGATTTTATGGTACTCACCACCCCGACGGTAAGGCTCATGGGGGCACTGGTATCCTAATACGAAAACGTATGAAACATGAAGTCGCTGAAGGAGTCTTACAAAACTACCTTCAAGCGACAACAATTCGTATCCAGATTCAGAGTAGTTTTCTCACCATTTCAGCAATATATTTCCCCCCGCGGTTCGCGATATCAGAAGATATACTTCTGAACTTTTTCAATGGTCTCGGACGCAACTTTATTGCTGCTGGTGACTACAATGCCAAACATTCGCATAGGGGATCCCGTTTAGCAAACCCTAGGGGAAACCAGCTGTATAAATGTTTAATGCGACGTCAAAATAAATTGGACTTTATATCTCCCAGTCAACCTACATAATGGCCTTCTGATATTAACAAAAAGCCTGACTTGATAGACTTCGGTATAATAAGAGGAGTTAGTAAATCTAACTTATCTGCTAGTACCTGCACTGACTTATCGTCAGACCACTCGCCAGTTATATTTCTTCTTCACGAGAAGACAGTACTTGTAGACGACCCACTAAGGCTTACTTAATACACAACTAACTGGTTAAAATACAGGAACTACATTAGTAGTCATTAAGATTCGAATCATCTAATTTGTAACTCGATAACAACGTATCCAACTTGAATGTGATCCTGGAACAGGCGGCCATTCACGCTACACACAGACAAATAAAAGCGACCAATAGTTTAAATACTTACACTAACCGGGAAATAGAGCACCTTGTAAGTGAAAAAAGGAGGTTCCGTCGCGAATGGCAGCGAAATAGGTCACCAGCGGCCCGACTAAGACTGACTGAAGCTACTAAAAGGTTGCAAGGCGCACTTAGAAATGAAGTCAGTAGACAGCATGCTAGTTTCATTGCAAGTTTAACTCCGACTGCTTCAACCAAATTCTCATTATGGAAAACATTAAGAAATTCTAGTATGCCCACCGAAACGCATGTTCCAATACGCGACGCAAATGGCAAGTGGGCAATATCAGAAGAGGAAAAAGCCAATGTTTTTGCAAACCATCTGTCCCAGGTATTTCGCCCAAATCCTGCAAGTAGCGACCTCCTTCCACCAGATGATAAAATGTCTGCCGTAATTCCATTGTTTACTAACGCAAATGAAGTTCTGAATGTCATTAAAGAAACCGTGAATCCATGTAAAGCACCTGGTTATGATCTTATCACGCCCAAAATGATCTTGGAACTTCCCCATATTGCTGTGAAGTTCCTGGCAAAATTATTTAACTCTATTTTGAGACATGGTTACTTTCCTAAAGTGTGGAAATTTTCTCTGATTCAGATGATTTTAAAGCCAGGAGAGGACAAATCAATACCTTCCTCATACAGACCTATCAGTTTGCTTCCCTGCTTATCCAAACTATTTGAAAAAGTTCTTTTATCGAAAATAAAACCGTTTCTCGTGTCAAATAACATAATACCAGACCATCAGTTTGGATTCCGCGAAGGTCACAGCACTATCGAACAAGTAAACCGTCTGACCTAAGCAATTGAAAAATCATTTGAACGGCGAGAATATTGCTGCGCAGTATTCCTGGATGTTGCTCAAGCATTTGACAAAGTCTGGCACTTTGGCTTGACCTACAAATTTTGCAAATACTTACCGGCAAATACGCATCGAATTCTTGAGTCTTACTTAGAAAATCGCAGATTCAGAGTCAAATGTGGACAACACGTCACCGATGACCGCGAAATACTAGCAGGTGTTCCCCAGGGAAGCGTCTTGGGGCCTATCCTTTATATTCTGTTTACCGCAGATATTCCTACCAGCCCAAACATGCTAACATCGACTTTTGCCGATGATACCGCTATAATGGCCACACATAAAAAGCAGGATATTGCACCTATGAATCTAGGTGTACACCTCAGACGAGTAGAATCTTGGCTCTCTGACTGGAGAATAAAAGTCAATGAGGCTAAATGCACACAGGTAACTTTCACACTGAATTTTAGCACTTGTCCGACATTGAAACTAAACAATATCCCCTTTTCTCAATCTGATCATGTTTCATACCTTGGAATCTACCTGGATCGTCGACTCACCTGGAGAAGTCATATCGAAGCCAAGAAAACTCAACTGAAACTTAAGGTCCTTCAACTTCACTGGCTCCTAAACGCGAACTCAAAACTAAGCCTTGAATATAAGGTCCTGCTATACAACAGTGCAATCAAACCTATCTGGTTATACGGTGCCCAGCTATGGGGCAAAGCAAGCTCGAGCAATCTCGACAAAATACAAAGAGTCCAATCAAGACATTGCGGCTTATTACCGGTGCCCCTTGGTATATGAGAAATGAAAACATCCACCGAGACTTGAAAATACCTCTCGTCAAAGAGGCAATTCAAAAAATCAATATAAAGCACAAAGAGAAGCTCGAACGTCATGATAACATACTTGCTAGACAATTATTGTGCAGTCCAAGCTCTTTAAGACTTCGGAGAATCGAACGCCGTGTTTTCTAATCTGCACTTGAGCTTCATCCGTAACAGTAATCGCGAACACACACGCACGAAAGACTATGTAGAATTCTTTTTTCTACGTCACGTGGCTTAAATGCTCTTATACGTGATCTTTAAAACAGTCAATATCAATCGCGGACGAACACTCAAAAAAGACTGTGTATAATCCTTTATTCTACGTCACGTGGCTTAAATGCTCTCATACGTGATCCTTGAAACAGTCAACGCGAAAAACCTACATAACCTAAATTACGTCGTCCACTCTGCTATTCTAGAGTTATCCGTTATACATACATTACTAGAGTTCTTCACTCTACATAATATCGCGAACACTCTGTAAATGACTGTAAGGGTCCTCTGGCCCTTTATCACGAGGTTTAAGCCAAACTAGGTTTAAAATTCTCAGGCATGTGATCCATACCAGTTATATACTTTTTTGACCAAATTAATTAAAATTCCTGCCAATAAGCAGATACCCACATTACAAGAAATCCATACTAGGATTCATTATTGAATTATACTTAAGATTCGTATACTTATTGTTAGGCTCCTTTGGAGCAGATTCAATAATTCAAATAAAGCTTATTGTTGAGAAATTCAACAGCGGCAAAAACAACTTCAGAATTTCAGTTCAGTTTTTTATTTGGCTTAAATTTCTGTAATACAATTTCTTTTGTTATTAAATAATTCAATATTAATTAAATAAACTTACTACTCAACCACTCGAAAACTGCAGCTTCAATGACAGTCACTTTAGCAATTGAGACAGAGTTCTTTTACTTTAATGTGTTTTATAAATGACAAAGGGAGAAATATTATTTAGTTCACTGCTCCCCTTTTTGGTTTTAGACCAATCGGAATGCAGCTGCAAAATCAGCTGTTTGGAGTTGGTTGTGGGAAAGTGAGGAGAATGGACACCCATATCTTAGTCAACACTCCCCCCAGGTATATCCTCGCTAGGATCTACCTCATTAACTGAGCGTTTGATATCAAGGACTGCAATCATTGTCGCCGGTCTTTCGTAAACTCCCGTAGATGTTTTGATAGTGGCACTTCGGACTTGTCCGGCAGAGCCGGAACGAACGGCAACTACTCTACCCTTTGGCCAGCAGTTCCTGGGATTTCCTGGGTCCACGACGTACACTATATCATTCACCTCGATTGGTTTCACCTTATCAAACCATTTACAGCGGCGTGTAATGATAGGCAAATATTCTTTCGTCCACCTTTTCCAAAATGAGTTTGCAAGTTGTTGTGATGTTTGCCATGATCTCCGTAAAAGTATGCCATCTGTTACGCCGTAAACAAGTGGCTTTGAACCATTAGAACTGCCCAAAATGAAATGGTTTGGGGTGAGTGCTTCTCCCACCTCCGGGTCCATTGGAATATAAGTTAGGGGACGAGAATTAACAGTCATTTCGACCTCCATAAGAGCTGCTCGCAAAAGTTCATCTGTTGGAGTTCGTGACGCAATCACATTTACTAATATGCTCTTTACGCTGCGAACTAAGCGTTCCCAGGCACCTCCCATATGAGGGGAGGCTGGGGGTATGAAGTTCCATTTGGTTGCCGAAGTTGTGAATGCTCGTATCAACTCGTTTTTGTCTACAGCTGCAAACGCATCGCCCATCTCCCGCTCAGCGCCCTTAAAGTTGGTGCCGTTGTCGCTCCATATTTCTATAGGCACACCTCTTCGCGCAATAAAATTTCTCACTGCCATAACACATGAGTCAGTGGACAGGCTGTATGCGACTTCCAAATGGATCGCTCGTGTTGTTAAACATGTCAGCAAGACACCGTATCGTTTCTCTCGGCTGCGACGTACAGATACCATCAACGGACCAAAATAGTCAACTCCAACATACGAGAAGGGTCGACAAAATGCTGCTACTCTAGCAGGAGGAAGGCTGCCCATTCTTGGCGGGTGGGGTTGTGCGGAACGGTTCAGACAAAGCTGGCAACTGCGTCTGGTTTTATAGACCTCCGTTCGTAAATGTGGTATCCAAAATCGTTGCCTTATCTCATTCACTACTGTTTCGTTGTTAGCTTGATGGTATCTGGAATGGAAATCAAGAATAATCAAGTTTGTGATACGATGCTTACGTGGCATTATTATCGGATCAGTCCCACTTAAAAGCTTTGCACGACCATCAAGGCGAAGTATTCCGTCTTCGTCAATATATGGCGATAACTTATACAGTGGGCTTGATTTTGGAGCAACCTTTTGTTCCGAAAGTAAAATTATTTCATCCGCATACTCCGATTGGGCCTCCATAAATAAATATTTCTCGCCATTACATATATCCTCATGCGTAATATCGGCACGAAGAAAAGGAACGGGATTTTTAAGCTGTTTCCAAATTCGAATGCTCTGTAACACTTTTGCTACCACGCGAACAAGACGCTTCCAATTTGAAATGCGACCGGCAGCAAGGGCCAAAAAAGATGGTCCGCCACAGTTTTGTGCTCTATGATGACCGATGTAGCAAGGTCTTAACTCCTTTTCGCATTCTGAGGATTTTTCCATAGTTCGTTGCGGCCATTCAGAGACATTAAGTCTCAAAAAAGATGGGCCCTGCAGCCACCGACTTTCTGAAAACATTTCGGGTGTTCTTTTCCATTTTGTTGCTTCATCCGCGACATTTTCATCAGTAGGCACCCAGCGCCAGTTTACCACATCTGTCAAGTCTAAAATTTCGCTGACGCGGAAGGCTACAAATTGTTTATACCTACGGTGATCTGAGCGCAGCCAAGACAGCACTGTACTTGAGTCTGTCCAGAAGGTGTATTTGCTGATGGATAGAGATAGCGATTGGCCTAAGCTTTTGGCCAGACGAGCGCCAATAACCGCTCCTTGCAACTCCAGGCGGGGAATTGATAGCATCTTTAGAGGGGCTACCTTTGTCTTACAGCCAAGAAGACTAACGTCCACCTCGTAGCCATCACTGCATCTTAAGTAGCTCACCGCCGCGTAGGCTTCCTCACTGGCGTCGACGAAGGTGTGGATTTCTATTTCTTTAATGTCCTTAGAGTTTACCTTTATGTAGCATCTTGGAATTTGAATAGACTCCACATCAGGCAAAAGACGAATCCAACGCATCCATTTCGTATACTGATCATCTCCAATCATTTCATCCCAGGCACATCCGGTGCGCCAGGTTTCTTGAAAGACAATTTTGGCGAATACCACGAAAACCCCAAGCAGACCAAGCGGATCAAATACTGTCATAATGAGGCTTAGCACCTCCCTTTTGGTTGGTCGCTGCTTTCCGCACAACAGATCACTGTTTTTATAACGTGGCGATATTTTATATACGAAACTGTCAGTCGCCATATCCCACCACATGCCTAAAACTTTTTCCGCTGCACATACACCCTCAATGTTAAAACTCATTTGCTCGACCGTTGTTGCATTCAATTCCTCCAAAACCTTCTTCGAGTTAGACACCCAGTTTCTGATGTGAAACCCAGCTTGAGAATGCACAAAGCGAACATCTCGCGCTAATTGTATGGCTTCCTCTTCCGTATCTACACTATCAAGCATATCGTCAACATAGTGATTTTTCTATTATGCACTGTGCGGCTCGGGGATATAACTCGCAATATTCTTTAGCATTTATATTTTTGACGTACTGTGCGCAGCTTGGCGAGCAGGAAGCACCAAATGTCATGACAGACATGACGTACGTTATCAATTTTGAAGAACCAGCTTCACGCCACAAAAATCGCTGAAATTGCTGGTCTTCTTTTCTCATCCTCACCTGGTGAAACATTTCCGCTATGTCCCCTCCTATGGCAACTCGTTTCTGACGAAATCTTCTTATAACCGAAACTAGTGATGTCAGCTGATCAGGCCCTTTAAGCAGCATTGTGTTTAAAGAAATACCCTGTACCTTAGCGGCTGCGTCCCAAACAAATCTTATTTTACCAGGCTTATTCGGATTGGTAACGGGAAAGATAGGCAAATACCAACAACGATCAACTTCTACCTCGGAGGGCAGCAACTTTCGGGCGTAACCTTTATGTATATAGTCGGCCATCTTAGACTGTAAGATTATTTCCAAGCTTTTATCTTTCTCCATCCTTTGATGCAAGCACAATGCTCGTTTTTTGGCCATTAAGAAGCTCCCAGCAGGCAACTCCTCTTGGCAGCGCCACAGGAGGCCAGTCTCAAAATAGCTATTCACGCGATGAGTAAGCTTTTTCAGCTGTTGCATAGCCAGCTGGTCTTCATAAGATGAGGTGTCGCTTCTATCGTATGTCATGTCAATGTAGTCGTCATTTACGATATAGTTCCTAACAATATTAAGCAGCTCGTCAGCTGTTTCTGTGTTATAATCGCATACCGAAGAACAGTGATAATTAACGACATCAACCATTGGCCGGGTGGACACCACTGCACCCTTTACTGTCCACCCAAGCCGCGTTTTTTCTGCGATTGGTTCGTTTTCACAGCCTTCTCTCGACTTCAAGGTTTGACCAACACGTGTATTGTTGAGACCAATCAAAATTCTTGGTGCCACGTTCGTATAGGATGCCAATGGTACGTCCCTTAAATGTCTAAATTGGCATGTAAACTTCTCTGCGTCAACTGTCTGTAAGGGCAGATCCAAATTCTTCACCGTATGGACTTCTTTTAAAAGAAACCGTTTTTTCGTATCTGTCCCTGATACTTCGAAGTCAGCCACTACAGAGTCATCTTCGTTGCGCTGAGTGTTCGAGGTCCACTTCATGCATAATGGCTGCCTTTTGCCTTGGAGATTTAGAGCGTTGAATAGACCCTCGTCAACAAGAGTTAACGACGACCCATCGTCGATAAAGGCGTAGGTGGATATTTCGACACCATTCCCATAAAGAGTAACCGGTAAAATGCGGAAGAGAATTGAGTTAGAATTATGAGAATGATGTGTGTTGCAATTAACACTCACCGAGGGCACCACCTGCTCAGCAGGTGATGCCTTTTTATGTAGACTAGGGTGATGGTCCTTATTACAGTTGTCAATGTTGCATCTCAGACTGGATGAGCAGGCCTCTGGAAAATGTGGGAGCAAACATATTTTGCACAAATGATGTTTCCGAATTGCTTTCCATTTGTCCCCTCCGCTCATTTTGATAAAACGTTTGCAAGAACCCACCTTCTCGCAGCAGCCATTACAGACAATACATTTCGCTGCCGACGCATCTGTTCTTTCGACCGCCTCACTGTGTGCGTTCACGTTTCCTCCTCTTCTATGTGTTTTAGCCGATGTACTTGGAAGCATAACGCTATTAGCACCTTGGGCTAGCTGGAAGAGCCATTCACTAAAGTTGTCAAGAGTACACGTAACCAACGTCGCCTTATGCATACCCCAAAACGCAGCAAGTAGCCCCGGAAGTTTACAGACTAACTCCTGTTCCAACTCGGGGTTATTGAGATAGTTGGTCATATCGGCCGCTTTCATAGTTGCGCAAACGTTTTGTACCTCTATTGCGAAGTCCACAATTGTCTCGAGTCGATTTTCTTTAGGTGGGGGCATTTCCCTTATTTGATTCAGCAAAATGTCAATTATTAGCTCAGGCCGTCCAAATTTCATTCGCAAGGTAGACAAAATTTGCGGCACACAAGCGGCATTCAGCAGAAGGCTTTTTACGGAGTTGCGGGCTACACCATCTAGTGCATTACGGAGCCGAATCAAATTTTCTTCATCTGAAAAACCGCACAGATGTGTCGTCTGCTCATACGTTGCCATAAACAGAGTCCACTCCTCAGGCTTGCCTGTAAATTTGGGCAAATCCTTCGATAGGCCTTTATGAGCAGCTATTTGCTCAGGAGTTAAACGGAAAGTTATTGTACTAACATGCGGTCGTGATATGCTGAAATCACGGGTGGCATCATTAGTATTTACTGTTGAGCTCATTGGAATCATACCTGGTGCCCACTGTGAGCCACTGGTAATTTCGGCTCCCGACGGTCCTGTTATATTTTCAGTCAATCGCATTCTCTGTAAAGCTTGTTCAGCATCGGCCTCAGGTTCACCTGTATTGCCATTGTTTTGCGATTGCTGCTGTGTTGTGGCATTTGCCGTATTTACGTCCGCATGCTCTGTAGCAGTCACGGTTTTGTTGTTACGCACCCAATCGTAGCAGCGTGTCCCACGAACTGAAGCAATGGTGTATACAGATTCACTGTCATCAACTGAGTCATCTTGTTGTTGCAACAATGCCCTACGTTTGCGTGTGAGCATCTCATGTTGCTGGAGAAGTTTACTTTTTTCAGCAATCATTGCTATTTCTTCATCTACCATCTGTAGTTCGGCCTGCAACCTACGTGCCCTCTTGGACGAAGTTCCGGAGCTTACCGAATGTGGAGTCGCACCTGTTACCCCGCCGGAACATTTTTTACAGTACCAATTTTGTGGTGCATCCTCTGGTAACACTTGGGCGCAGTCCCAGTGATATCTGGCTACACAAATGGAACAGCACACCATATGTGCATCTCCGACTTTATTGCATTCCACACATAATTGCATATTATTTCCTTGGTTCTCTGCCATTGCAAAAGTTGCTGTAATAAAATTTAAGAAATGTTGAGAAATTCAACAGCGGCAAAAACAACTTCAGAATTTCAGTTCAGTTTTTTATTTGGCTTAAATTTCTGTAATACAATTTCTTTTGTTATTAAATAATTCAATATTAATTAAATAAACTTACTACTCAACCACTCGAAAACTGTAGCTTCAATGACAGTCACTTTAGCAATTGAGACAGAGTTCTTTTACTTTAATGTGTTTTATAAATGACAAAGGGAGAAATATTATTTAGTTCACTGCTCCCCTTTTTGGTTTTAGACCAATCGGAATGCAGCTGCAAAATCAGCTGTTTGGAGTTGGTTGTGGGAAAGTGAGGAGAATGGACACCCATATCTTAGTCAACACTTATATATAAAAAAAAAAATTATGATAAAACTAGTTAAAAAAGCATAAGTAGGGAGTAGCGACTATTTGTGTGAGATCTATATCTAGTAAATATGAAGTGATTTTTTCCATTTTTGATTGCAAAAAACTTACTTCTGCCTTTGGAAATAAAACTACAATTGTAGTTTGATTTCAAGCTTTAGATGAACGGGCTGAAAGAGATAGCTAAATCGAATCATCTAGGGTTTCTGAGCCAATGGTTCTAGCTGAAATAATTTTGGTATTTACAAATACAAATATAAAACACACAAGTGAACAAACTAAGTACGGCCGGTCTAAAGCTTATATAAGTTAACTCACTTTTACCCTTGTTTACATATTAGGCCACATCAGTTATTTGATGTCACTTCACTTAAAAAAAAACAATTAATCATCAGGGCAACTTATTTGTTTATATTCAGCGAATGCATTACATCTAATCAAGGCGCAACAGCAGAATCGCCACATAATTTTTTACGAGTATATTCCTAATCAAAGTGTGGCTTAAGTTGTCTTTTAATGTAAGAATTCAGTAAAAATAAATCAACCTATCAAACAATAAAGAACATTAAACGGCAAAAAGTCGTAGATATATTGTTTTATTCAATTCATAATAATAAAATTCAAAATAAGAATAAAAACATTTAATTGGCGCCCAAGCTGGGACATGTTTCGGAAAGCGCTCTTGGCGAAAAGGATCTAAGAAGTCCCTTTTCTTCGGCTTATCGGATGTTAGTAAAAGGATCGTAAAATTCCTTTTACTCAATAAATGCAAATGTAAAAAGTTCACGCGGTTTCGTAAATCACGTGATTGAAAAAATAGTCAATGGATTTGCTGACCGTGAGAACCCCTCGTAGGAGCCAACAAAAAGGAATTCTCCAAGCGACAGGCGGAGATGTTTTTTATAGTTACTATGTAAGTTTATATAAGGTTAACAAAAATTTAACAGGATCTCCCAAAAACGTGATATATCTGTTTAGACGATTGCAAGAAAGTTTTACCATTTCATTGTCAGACAATAAATTTAACAACAAAAATTGTCAGTTCACACGGATGTGAGTTTGTTGTAGGGCAAAAATTGCCAGATGCGTTGTTAGACATTAAAATAACTGTCAAAGCATTTGAGAAATCAATTGTTTACATTAAATTGGAGAAGTATTTATTGTCATGGACAAGAAAACCCCAGTTGCAACGGTTTTAGCAAGGAGCAGAAGAGATAACATGCAAAATAGTTCTTCTAAGTTTAATGACTTTACGCATAAACTGCACGTCTGAATCGGGGAAAGTGAAATAAAATGACAATTTCATGCTCCACAATTTAATTACAACAAATAAAACAGTATGTGCCGGCCATACTTTTATGCAACGAGTGTCAGATGTCTGCCAATATAATTTTCTTACAATGTACTTAAAATGCTTTTTCTTACAACGCTGCATGCCAACAATTTAAAGTTCATACTGTAGCAGAATACTTTAACATATGTGACAGCGCATAGAGAAAAGGACCTAAGGGTAATAAAATCAATTTACATTTTTTTTCTTTTTTTTTGATGTGGACAACATCTGAGCATCGAATGAGACCGATCCCATGCCCCAAAAGTGTTCCCTCCCAGAGATATGCGCGTTTTATGAAAGTGAAGTCGATGATTCTAAGCGCAAATAGAAAAGGACCTAATCATTAAAATGGCTCTCCTGAAAAAAACTGGTTTTTAGCCTTAGGTCCCTTTCTATTTTGCGCGTCACATATGTATATATAATACAATATCTTGCATTATAAGTAGATCATTTATTGTTTGTTTTGATTATGACAAGTCGATTATGCTGTTTTGTTTTTATAATGTGACCATGATAACAATGACGGTCATTAGTCGTTCATTTGTTTGGGACTGAACCCCCACACTCGCGGTGAGTGTGTTGGTTGAACCCTTTACTGTTAATGATTTAATGTGTGTGCAGTCTATAATATTTGTGTGATCGATCTATTAACAGTACATGTGTTGTTTATGAGACCGATTCCCTTACTATATGTGACGCCGAAAATAGAAAGGGATCTAAGGGTAAAAACCAGCTTTGTTCAGGAGAGCCATTTCAAGATTTAAATACGTGTATCTTTGGTGTACGATCACTTTCATAAAACGAGCATATCTCTGTGAGGGAACACTTTGGGCCATGGGATTATTCGATGCTCAGATGTTGTCCACATCAAAAAAAAGTGAAAATTGATTTTTTACCCTTAGGTTCCTTTCTGTATGCGCTGTCACATATAGTTGTAAAAGAAATCTATTGATGGCTCTCGATGTGGAGTCTCTTTAGAGACGGCAAGAGTGAGTTGTATTTTCGTGGGCAATGGTGTGAATAAAACTTGAAAAGTAAGGTTTACAACAGTAGCTCTCATTCGTTTGGGGAGAGCCTGGCCTTATAGACTTCGGTGTTACTTTCAACAATTGCAGCAAGGCTTTCAGAAGAGGGTTGTCACGGACCCGAAATCATGATAAAAGTAGTGTGTAGCCACGAAAATCAATGTCACTTTGCCTTTTTTGTTAGAAACTTGTCTTCTATTTAAATATAGAAGCAAGAGGTCTTGAGCCGGTTTAATCCCTGTTCAATGTGAAATAAAACAAACGAGCTAAACATTTTCCAATTTCCTCAAAGCTATAGTCCAAAAATGCTGAAAAGCATTAAACCACGATTATCTCAGAAACGGTGAAAATTGTGTGTTGAAGCGAGCTTCAACAAGTTAGTATGTCCACATGCCATCATTAGGGTTAAGACATTCCATGAATTTATCTTTAAGTCACTATAGTAACTGCAACGTTGGATTATAATATTAGTTGTTTCTTTTTTTGCTATATATTTATCTCTTTCGCACATGAAGTGCAAATTTGGCGCTAGACGCATACATCATTGTTAGAAGTTAAGTTAGTTCCTAAGTTACCACCAATAAAGTCACACCTTTGCATTGAAGCGGAACTCTCTGTTGGGTTTTTCCTTAAAACCTATTGTTACTTTTATTTTGGGATCTGTTAAAGGAACAGGCCCAAACATATGGTCCTTCGTGAGCCCCTAGTAAAGTCTAGGAGGGATTTGAAACCAGTAATCATTGGCAGATTTTTTCTGCATAGCGGAAGGTTCACATAACCTTAATCATTTAAGAGTTTTCGTTATCTAACCTTAGAGTTTGAGCTTCCATCACGGCACAGCTTCAACAGTTAGAACCCAGATAACTCATGAACAAAATCAACAACGCTGATATAGCAATTCAGCACAATTGGCAAGATATCGAAGTCTTCATCTACACAAAACTACATGAAGTAGCATCTAAGCAAACCATCAGTTTACAACTATAAAAAACTTCACCAAAGGCAACTTTCCAACTCTACTTATTGGCAACCACAACATTTTGGAATCTCAACGGCCGAAAAATAGGAGACAACATCACACAACCAGCCTGGTTACAAAAACACGAAAAGAAGTCTCATCATCCGACAGCGACATCCATGAAAAGAGAAGTATAAGAGGAGGAGAGGTATGTACAGTCGTAATTTGCATTCAACTATACAATTATAGATCATTTTTCGCGAAACAACAAAAACAAAAATCCCGTTGAAAATTAAAAAAAATGTCATAGTCGCGAAACAGAACACATTACAAAAAAACAGTATGATAATCACAAAGCAAATAGGTGAAAACTTCAAAATAACCGATAGTTAAATTTGGATAATCGATTATCAACATCTTTTATTATCAATATTTGCGACATTTTACAACACTGGTCAATTATTACATGTTGCATTTTCACCACATTCCAATTATCAACATCTTTTATTATCAATATTTGCGACATTTTACAACACTGGTCAATTATTACATGTTGCATTTTCACCACATTCCAATTATCAACATACTTACATACATAGGTGACAGAAGACAAACCGCGATCACAAGAAAGATCAAAATCAAAAAGAATTTAAAGTGACCGGTTGTGGTAAACAGTGAGAAATAAAGCGGAAAATATTAATACATAAAACATTGACAAAAAAAACATATTGGCGAAGTGAAATTAAAAGAAAAAATACAACCTTTGGATTAAATAACAGAAAATCAAGTGGAAAAATCAGACTATAACTTTAATTAATCCTTTAGTGAAGGCATTATTTGAACCGCCTGTTCAACATAAAGAATAAAACCAGCAGAACTCCAATACAACATACATCAAGCGACATATAAGGTGAGTGGATTTCTTGGCACTTCTAATAACATTTATTAGAATAACTTACGAAAAATTGTCGCCTTATTCCAATTGACGCGATCACCGTTAGTTTTTTGTTTCCCTTATACCCCGTCTCCCTCGTCATTTGCTTTGTTGTCTGTCCATCGTTTGGTTCTTTTCTACAACAACAATAACACTCGAGGTTACTGCAGCAGTTCGGTAGGAAAGAAACGTAACCAAACTAAAATAGGGTTACCGCATCAACCCAAATCATTGAATTAGCGGGATTAGAAAGAAATACCCGTGGGACAAATAAATAATTGGTATTAATGCAAATTAGAATAACGTTTTAAAAATATGATGTACCGGTTGCAAAAATAAATGAATTAAATAAATCGAAAGAAAAATAAAAGAATTTTGAAAAAATTCGGAACTAACTACAAAACCAATATTCGTACAATTGGAAAATTTTTTAAAAAAAAAAACACATTTTTTCGCTAAGGAAAATTGATTCCCACATGAACTTTTTTTTGGAATTTTGAACAAATTCACATAAAACGATTAAACGAAATATCAGAATACACTCTCAACGTAATTTTTGAAATTGATAAATTTCGAAATAAATTAAAAATGGATATAAAGAAAAAAATTAACTTTTTATTTGTTCCGATGAACAAGCAACACAAATCGGAAAGCAACACATACCCATCAACTTCGCGCTATCAAACGGCCATGAACCCTCCTCATGAGAAAAGAGACACAACAGATGCCGTAATTTCACATTTTTCGCTAAATGAAGGCACAACAATTTTACCAACGGCGCTGATTCAAGTTGAAAACTTAGGCGATATTTTCATGATTCGAGCTCTGTTAGATAGTGGGTCCGAGAAAAGTTTTATATCGAAACTCATACAGCAAAAACTGGGACTCCAACCAATATCGCACACTTCACAAATTTCTGGGCTTGGTGGAACTATTGTAGGTAGTTCTAATGGGAAATGTTTTGTAGATCTAAAGTCTCGATCGTCGAACTTTAAGATCAAAATAGAAGCCATCATTGTGTCAAAACTTGCACACTTCATTCCAGCGAAGAAAGTCACAGTGGAAAGAATTCCGGAGATAATTAATCTAAATTTAGCTGATCCGTATTTCCACAATCCTTCACCAATTGACATGATTATTGGGAGTGATTATCTACCACTAATAAATATGACAGGTGTTCTTTCTAACATTGGAAATGGCCTAGAAGCTCGAGAATCCCACTTTGGCTGGTATTTGTCTGGCCCCATGTCAACTGTAAATACTTTCACGACGAGTGTCTCATTTGGAGAAGATGATCTTCGTGAAGAAATAAGAAAATTTTGGGAAGTAGAAGAGGTTGAATCGCTGAATGCAACTTCGGACGGCGACTCATACTGCGAGAACTTTTATCAGCAAACAACACATCGACTACCAGATGGACGCTACATGGTCCGTCTGCCATTTAAAGAGGAATATCCAAGTGAAATATACTTGGGACGATCGCGGAATATGGCATTAGCTCAGTATTACCGCATGGAGAAAGACTTAAACAAGAACACTGAACTAAAAGACCAGTATACCCAGGTTCTTCAAGAATATGTGGAATTAGACCACATGGAGCAAGTTACTCATCACGAGGACGCATTCGAGAAACAATTATCGTTTTATTTACCCCACCATTCTGTTATCAAGCCAGAAAGCAAAACAACAAAAGTAAGAGTTGTTTTTAATGCGTCGAAGAAATCGAGCAGTGGCAAGTCACTCAACGACGTGCTGTACCGTGGCCCAGTATTACAATCAGACTTAACGAAAGTTTTATTGAAATGGCGTTTCTACAAGTATGTTTTTACAGGAGACATACAGAAAATGTATCGTCAGATTGTCATCCATCCTGATGATAGGCCATACCACCGAATCCTATTTCGTAAAAATCCAGAAGATACTGTAAAGACATATGAATTAAAGAGATTAACATTTGGAGTCAACTGTGCCCCCTTCTTAGCAATACGAACACTTAGACAATTAAGCCTTAATAGCAAGGAAACTTATCCCGAAGCAGCTCGAGTCCTAAACAACGAAGTATATGTTGACGACGTACTTTCAGGTGGACATACAATCGAGGAAGCAGAAAATAACCAAGCAAAAGTTTTAGAAACTCTTAGCACAGCAGGCTTCCCCATGAAGAAGATAACGGCCAATCATGTTGACCTACTTGTCAAGTTGGCCCGGGAGGATCTTCTCGACGAAGATTTTTTAAAGATAGATGAATCAAGCACTACCAAAACTCTTGGCATTCATTGGAATGCAATATCGGACACATTTACCTACAATGTTACTCCAATGGAAGCAGACAAAGTTGTAAAAATGAGAAGTATTTTGTCTGTGATCGCGCGTCTTTACGATCCTCTTGGTTGGCTTGGACCAATTGTGATTAACGCAAAAGTTATCATGCAACAACTCTGGGAACTGAAAATGGACTGGAATGATCTCGTACCAGAGCACATCTTGATGATATGGAATAACTTTCTCGAAAATTTTCCATATATAACTAGGATACAAATACCGCGATGGAGCAACTACTCTACTGGCTCTTACATGGAGTTACACGGATTTTGCGACGCATCGGAGACTGCTTATTGTGGAGTAGTCTATGTGAGATCTGTTAGTAAAACCGGCGAAACAAATACTTGCCAACTAATGGCGAAAACAAGGTCGCCCCTCTAAAGCGACTTACTATTCCGAAACTGGAACTTAGTGGTGCTGTTCTTCTCTCAAGACTCATCGATGTTGCAAAGGATATAGTCCCTTGTAAATGTGAAATCTATCTATGGACGGATTCTTCTATAGTCCTTGGCTGGCTTCAAAAGGATCCAAATCACTTGAAAACATTCGTGCGTAATAGGATATATGATCTTCAAAATCGTTTCACCGATGTTCAATGGCGACATGTTATATCATCAGAAAACCCGGCGGATATTGGTTCCCGAGGTTGTAAACCACAAGATCTCATCGACAACAAATTGTGGTGGCACGGTCCATCATGGCTTGGGAAATCTAAAGAAGTGTGGCCGAAGCCACGAACCTTTGACCCAATTGATCTTGAAACTAAAAAAGTTGCATCCTTTCATGTTATTGTACCAGATGAAGAATTAATTTCTCGATTTTCCTCTTTTGGAAAAGCGCTACGAGTTGTCAGTCAAATATTTCGGTTTAAACAACGATGTCAGTTGAAACCTCGCCATGAGAATGAATATATTTCAGCAGCTGAAATTGAATTCGCAAAAAATCGCCTCATTATCATCGCACAAAAAATGTTTTACAATAAGGAATACGACAACTTATTGAATCAAAAACCTTTAGGCAAGACGAGCCCTCTTGTCTCACTTGCACCATTTCTAGACAAAAACGGCTTAATGCGGGTAGGAGGCCGCCTACACAATTCATCTTTTCGGTATGATGAAAAGCACCCTATCATTGTTCCTAAAAATTCACACTTTGCCATTCTACTTGTACGATATACTCATAAGATTCTATTCCACGCAGAACATCACGTAATGCTCAGAGCTATTCGGCAAGGTTATTTCATTCCAAATTTACGAAGTAAAATCAAAGTTTGTATCAAAGAATGTAAAAATTGCACCGTCTTTAAGCGTAAATTCCAAGATCAACTAATGGGATCGCTGCCTCCTGAGCGAGTAACATTCACTTTACCATTTACATATACCGGAGTGGACTTCGCTGGTCCTTTCAACCTGAGGACTTCAAATCTTCGCAATGCAAAAATTACAAAAGGATACGTTGCAGTCTTCGTATGTTTTTCCACTCGCGCGGTACATTTGGAAGTATGTTCGGATTTGACAGCTGATGCCTTTCTTGCTGCGTTCGCGCGTTTCATCGGCAGAAGAGGTCAACCAAAAACAGTATTTTCGGATAATGGTAGAAACTTTTTGGGCGCAAACTATAAACTTTTGAAAGAACACAACAAATTTTTGAAATCTATTGAAAAAGGACTTGTTAAATCCTATAGAATACAAGGCATTACATGGACATTTATCCCACCGTATGCTCCCCACATGGGTGGATTATGGGAGGCTGCGGTACGGAGCATGAAAACTCACTTAAAGAAAGTTGCAGCAAAAGTCAACTTTACATTCGAAGAGCTTTCAACATTGCTGATTCAAATCGAGGCAGTTTTAAATTCCCGACCAATCTCACCAATTACAGAGGACTGTAATGATGTGCTACCACTGACTCCAGGTCATTTCTTGTGTGGCGCTCCACTTACGGCTCCTCCTGAGGCTCCAACTGAGTACGACATAGACAACATTTCAAATCTAAACCGATGGCAAAGATTAAAGGCCATGCATCGCCACTTTAGCATGAGGTGGAAATCGGAATACATTGTTGGACTTCAGAAGCGATATAAATGGAATTATGTTAAAAATAATTTGAAAGAAGGAGATATTGTAATCGTCAAGGAAGACTTCCTTCCCTCCATGGAATGGTGTCTCGGCCGCGTAACGAAAGTGTTACACGGAAAAGATAACAAAGTAAGAGTGGCAGAAAGGGATTAATCGTCAGACCCATCGTCAAACTCTGCATCTTACCTACTTCAAATTCGTCCTTATCGACTAAACCTATTCCAGTATAAATTTCAACAAATATCACATGCAGCAAAACTTAATGACAAAAAATCCAACTAATTAACTCAACCCGAAACGATCTATTGTATTTGAATGCTCATTATTCACTGTATGTTCTCCCTTCTTTCTCTTTGTATCTTCTCTTATTTTAGAAAATGGATTCCAACCAGGCCAGGATAGAACCGAAGAAGCGGTGCTTCTTATGCGGAAAAAACCATTCCATTATTCATTGTATGCCATTTCGCCGCATGAGTTCCGAGGACAGACGTCAGGCTCTAAAAGGACAACCAATATGCTTCAATTGTCTTGTTTATGGTCATGAACGAGCTAATTGTCTATCTTCAGATCGATGCAAAACTTGCCGCTACAAACACCATACTATGCTTCATCATGCATACTCGTTAGTTGGTGCATCAAGCAGCAAAGATTTGGCTGCGAGACCTGTTCACATGGCAGCTAAATCCCGCAAACCCACCGTCGAAGCGGACTTCAAGAGGTTGACGCTCGGTGAAGGAACCACTCCGGCAACGGAAACCTCGCCTTTGATGTTCCCCGTTCTGAAGGTTTGCCCAGTGATTGAATGCGTAATGCGAGCTGGCGGACGTTACAAAAGGGTGACCTTAATGATCTTTGAAGACATTCCGAAGTCGCAGCTGCGCTATTGCTTCTTCGAGGATGTAAAGTACCCCACGAAATTTAAAAACAATACGGCATATGGCCATTTTAAAATCGATATTTCTGAGGGTACATTTCTGAATCAATGGTTCATGATTGTGGACCAGTTCCGGGCAAAGATCGAGCCTTCTATTCAGATCCCCGATCTCTACTTTAATCTACGCACCAGGGGTACCGTAGCTCATCCTGAACCACATCGTTATACGAAAGTCCATGGTATAATTGGGCGTGATTTGGCACGCTGTATTTGTCGCGGACGATGGGAGACAATGGAATCTCAGCCTAACCTGCGAATTAAAGAGACTGTCTTCGGCGTGATTGCATCTGGTGTCTGGGAGAAAGAGCCCTTTACTAGTGACATGCTGAAGTGAAATAGTTTACGCACTCTTTGCGGGGGAGTATGTTGAAGCGAGCTTCAACAAGTTAGTATGTCCACATGCCATCATTAGGGTTAAGACATTCCATGAATTTATCTTTAAGTCACTATAGTAACTGCAACGTTGGATTATAATATTAGTTGTTTCTTTTTTTGCTATATATTTATCTCTTTCGCACATGAAGTGCAAATTTGGCGCTAGACGCATACATCATTGTTAGAAGTTAAGTTAGTTCCTAAGTTACCACCAATAAAGTCACACCTTTGCATTGAAGCGGAACTCTCTGTTGGGTTTTTCCTTAAAACCTATTGTTACTTTTATTTTGGGATCTGTTAAAGGAACAGGCCCAAACATTGTGTGCTAGGCTAGAACAACTGAGCACAAGTTTTAGATTACCTAATGCGCATACACCTAATGCCCCAGTGCAACAAAATGGTAACTCTGAATCAATGATTCAACAACTTGTACAGAGTATAAACATGTTCATGTCAACTATGCAAGCAATGATGCAAGAATTCATGCGAAACCAGAATCAGTTAATTCAAATTCTACTTACCAAAAAATAGGCCCTCTTAAGATATGTACATGGAACGCAACCGGTGTGAACCAACATAGACTCGAGCTGACCGAGTACCTAGATCGGCAGAATGTTGATATAATGCTTCTATCAGAAACGCATCTTACAGACAAATACAATTTTCAGATACCTAATTTTAGATTTTATGGTACTCACCACCCCGACGGTAAGGCTCATGGGGGCACTGGTATCCTAATACGAAAACGTATGAAACATGAAGTCGCTGAAGGAGTCTAACAAAACTACCTTCAAGCGACAACAATTCGTATCCAGATTCAGAGTAGTTTTCTCACCATTTCAGCAATATATTTCCCCCCGCGGTTCGCGATATCAGAAGATATACTTCTGAACTTTTTCAATGGTCTCGGACGCAACTTTATTGCTGCTGGTGACTACAATGCCAAACATTCGCACAGGGGATCCCGTTTAGCAAACCCTAGGGGAAACCAGCTGTATAAATGTTTAATGCGACGTCAAAAAAAATTGGACTTTATATCTCCCAGTCAACCTACATAATGGCGTTCTGATATTAACAAAAAGCCTGACTTGATAGACTTCGGTATAATAAGAGGAGTTAGTAAATCTAACTTATCTGCTAGTACCTGCACTGACTTATCGTCAGACCACTCGCCAGTTATATTTCTTCTTCACGAGAAGACAGTACTTGTAGACGACCCACTAAGGCTTACTTAATACACAACTAACTGGTTAAAATACAGGAACTACATTAGTAGTCATTAAGATTCGAATCATCTAATTTGTAACTCGATAACAACGTATCCAACTTGAATGTGATCCTGGAACAGGCGGCCATTCACGCTACACACAGACAAATAAAAGCGACCAATAGTTTAAATACTTACACTAACCGGGAAATAGAGCACCTTGTAAGTGAAAAAAGGAGGTTCCGTCGCGAATGGCAGCGAAATAGGTCACCAGCGGCCCGACTAAGACTGACTGAAGCTACTAAAAGGTTGCAAGGCGCACTTAGAAATGAAGTCAGTAGACAGCATGCTAGTTTCATTGCAAGTTTAACTCCGACTGCTTCAACCAAATTCTCATTATGGAAAACATTAAGAAATACTAGTATGCCCACCGAAACGCATGATCCAATACGCGACGCAAATGGCAAGTGGGCAATATCAGAAGAGGAAAAAGCCAATGTTTTTGCAAACCATCTGTTCCAGGTATTTCGCCCAAATCCTGCAAGTAGCGACCTCCTTCCACCAGATGATAAAATGTCTGCCGTAATTCCATTGTTTACTAACGCAAATGAAGTTCTGAATGTCATTAAAGAAACCGTGAATCCATGTAAAGCACCTGGTTATGATCTTATCACGCCCAAAATGATCTTGGAACTTCCCCATATTGCTGTGAAGTTCCTGGCAAAATTATTTAACTCTATTTTGAGACATGGTTACTTTCCTAAAGTGTGGAAAATTTCTCTGATTCAGATGATTTTAAAGCCAGGAAAGGACAAATCAATACCTTCCTCATACAGGCCTATCAGTTTGCTTCCCTGCTTATCCAAACTATTGAAAAAGTTCTTTTATCGAAAATAAAACCGTTTCTCGTGTCAAATAACATAATACCAGACCATCAGTTTGGATTCCGCGAAGGTCACAGCACTATCGAACAAGTAAACCGTCTGACCCAAGTAATTGAAAAATTATTTGAACGGCGAGAATATTGCTGCGCCGTATTCCTGGATGTTGCTCAAGCATTTGACAAAGTCTGGCACTTTGGCTTGACCTACAAAATTTGCAAATACTTACCGGCAAATACGCATCGAATTCTTGAGCCTTACTAAGAAAACCGCAGATTCAGAGTCAAATGTGGACAACACGTCACCGATGACCGCGAAATACTAGCAGGTGTTCCCCAGGGAAGCGTCATGGGGCCTATCCTTTACCTTCTGTTTACCGCAATATTCCTACCAGTCCAAACGTGCTAACATCTACTTTTGCCGATGATACCGCTATAATGGCCACACATAAAAAGCAGGATATTGCATCTATGAATCTAGGTGTACATCTCAGACGAGTAGAATCTTGGCTCTCTGACTGGAGAATAAAAGTCAATGAGGCTAAATGCACGCAGGTAACTTTCACACTGAATTTTAGCACTTGTCCGACATTGAAACTAAACAATATCCCTTTTTCTCAATCTGATCATGTTTCATACCTTGGAATCTACCTGGATCGTCGACTCACCTGGAGAAGTCATATCGAAGCCATGAAAACTCAACTGAAACTTAAGGTTCTTCAACTTCACTGGCTCCTAAACGCGAACTCAAAACTAAGCCTTGAATATAAGGTCCTGCTATACAACAGTGCAATCAAACCTATCTGGTTATACGGTGCCCAGCTATGGGGCAAAGCAAGCTCGAGCAATCTCGACAAAATACAAAGAGTCCAATCAAGACATTGCGGCTTATTACCGGTGCCCCTTGGTATATGAGAAATGAAAACATCCACCGAGACTTGAAAATACCTCTCGTCAAAGAGGCAATTCAAAAAACCAATATAAAGCACAAAGAGAAGCTCGAACGTCATGATAACATACTTGCTAGACAATTATTGTGCAGTCCAAGCTCTTTAAGACTTCGGAGAAACGAACGCCGTGTTTTCTAATCTGCACTTGAGCTTCATCCGTAACAGTAATCGCGAACACACACGCACGAAAGACTATGTAGAATTCTTTTTTCGACGTCACGTGGCTTAAATGCTCTTATACGTGATCTTTAAAACAGTCAATATCAATCGCGGACGAACACTCAAAAAAGACTGTGTATAATCCTTTATTCTACGTCACGTGGCTTAAATGCTCTCATACGTGATCCTTAAAACAGTCAACGCGAAAAACCTACATAACCTAAATTACGTCGTCCACTCTGTTATTCTAGAGTTATCCGTTATACATACATTACTAGAGTTCTTCACTCTACATAATATCGCGAACACTCTGTAAATGACTGTAAGGGTCCTCTGGCCCTTTATCACGAGGTTTAAGCCAAACTAGGTTTAAAATTCTCAGGCATGTGATCCATACCAGTTATATACTTTTTTGACCAAATTAATTAAAATTCCTGCCAATAAGCAGATACCCACATTACAAGAAATCCATACTAGGATTCATTATTGAATTATACTTAAGATTCGTATACTTATTCTTAGGCTCCTTTGGAGCAGATTCAATAATTCAAATAAAGCTTATATATAAAAAAAAAATTATGATAAAACTAGTTAAAAAAGCATAAGTAGGGAGTAGCGACTATTTGTGTGGGATCTATATCTAGTAAATATGAAGTGATTTTTTCCATTTTTGATTGCAAAAAACTTACTTCTGCCTTTGGAAATAAAACTACAATTGTAGTTTGATTTCAAGCTTTAGATGAACGGGCTGAAAGAGATAGCTAAATCGAATCATCTAGGGTTTCTGAGCCAATGGTTCTAGCTGAAATAATTTTGGTATTTACAAATACAAATATAAAACACACAAGTGAACAAACTAAGTACGGCCGGTCTAAAGCTTATATAAGTTAACTCACTTTTACCCTTGTTTACATATTAGGCCACATCAGTTATTTGATGTCACTTCACTTAAAAAAAAACAATTAATCATCAGGGCAACTTATTTGTTTATATTCAGCGAATGCATTACATCTAATCAAGGCGTAACAGCAGAATCGCCACATAATTTTTTACGAGTATATTCCTAATCAAAGTGTGGCTTAAGTTGTCTTTTAATGTAAGAATTCAGTAAAAATAAATCAACCTATCAAACAATAAAGAACATTAAACGGCAAAAAGTCGTAGATATATTGTTTTATTCAATTCATAATAATAAAATTCAAAATAAGAATAAAAACATTTAATTGGCGCCCAAGCTGGGACATGTTTCGGAAAGCGCTCTTGGCGAAAAGGATCTAAGAAGTCCCTTTTCTTCGGCTTATCGGATGTTAGTAAAAGGATCGTAGAATTCCTTTTACTCAATAAATGCAAATGTAAAAAGTTCACGCGGTTTCGTAAATCACGTGATTGAAAAAATAGTCAATGGATTTGCTGACCGTGAGAACCCCTCGTAGGAGCCAACAAAAAGGAATTCTCCAAGCGACAGTCGGATATGTTTTTTATAGTTACTATGTAAGTTTATATAAGTTTAACAAAAATTTAACAAGATCTCCCAAAAACGTGATATATCTGTTTAGACGGTTGCAAGAAAGTTTTACCATTTCATTGTCAGACAATAAATTTAACAACAAAAATTGTCAGTTCACACGGATGTGAGTTTGTTGTAGGGCAAAAATTGCCAGATGCGTTGTTAGACATTAAAATAACTGTCAAAGCATTTGAGAAATCAATTGTTTACATTAAATTGGAAAAGTATTTATTGTCATGGACAAGAAAACCCCAGTTGCAACGGTTTTAGCAAGGAGTAGGAGAGATAACATGCAAAATAGTTCTTCTAAGTTTAATGACTTTACGCATAAACTGCACGTCTGAATCGGGGAAAGTGAAATAAAATGACAATTTCATGCTCCACAATTTAATTACAAAAAATAAAACAGTATGTGCCGGCCATACTTTTATGCAACGAGTGTCAGATGTCTGCCAATATAATTGTCTTACAATGTACTTAAAATGCTTTTTCTTACAACGCTGCATGCCAACAATTTAAAGTTCATACTGTAGCAGAATACTTTAACATATGTGACAGCGCATAGAGAAAAGGACATAAGGGTAATAAAATCTATTTACATTTTTTTTCTTTTTTTTTGATGTGGACAACATCTGAGCATCGAATGAGATTGATCCCATGCCCCAAAAGTGTTCCCTCCCAGAGATATGCGCGTTTTATGAAAGTGAAGTCGATGATTCTAAGCGCAAATAGAAAAGGACCTAATCATTAAAATGGCTCTCCTGAAAAAAAACTGGTTTTTAGCCTTAGGTCCCTTTCTATTTTGCGCGTCACATATGTATATAAAATACAATATCTTGCATTATAAGTAGATCATTTATTGTTTGTTTTGATTATGACAAGTCGATTATGCTGTTTTGTTTTTATAATGTGACCATGATAACAATGACGGTCATTAGTCGTTCATTTGTTTGGGACTCAACCCCACACTCGCGGTGAGTGTGTTGGTTGAACCCTTTACTGTTAATGATTTAATGTGTGTGCAGTCTATAATATTTGTGTGATCGATCTATTAACAGTACATGTGTTGTTTATGAGACCGATTCCCTTACTATATGTGACGCCGAAAATAGAAAGGGATCTAAGGGTAAAAACCAGCTTTGTTCAGGAGAGCCATTTTCAAGATTTAAATACGTGTATCTTTGGTGTACGATCACTTTCATAAAACGAGCATATCTCTGTGAGGGAACACTTTTGGGCCATGGGATTATTCGATGCTCAGATGTTGTCCACATCAAAAAAAAGTGAAAATTGATTTTTTACCCTTAGGTTCCTTTCTGTATGCGCTGTCACATATAGTTGTAAAAGAAATCTATTGATGGCTCTCGATGTGGAGTCTCTTTAGAGACGGCAAGAGTGAGTTGTATTTTCGTGGGCAATGGTGTGAATAAAACTTGAAAAGTAAGGTTTACAACAGTAGCTCTCATTCGTTTGGGGAGAGCCTGGCCTTATAGACTTCGGTGTTACTTTCAACAATTGCAGCAAGGCTTTCAGAAGAGGGTTGTCACGGACCCGAAATCATGATAAAAGTAGTGTGTAGCCACGAAAATCAATGTCACTTTGCCTTTTTTGTTAAAAACTTGTCTTCTATTTAAATATAGAAGCAAGAGGTCTTGAGCCGGTTTAATCCCTGTTCAATGTGTAAAACCAACAGACCGAAATAAAACAAACGAGCTAAACATTTTATAGTCCAAAAATGCTGAAAAGCATTAAACCGCGATTATCTCAGAAACGGTGAAAATTGTGTGCTAGGCTAGAACAACTTAGCACAAGTTTTAGATTTTCTAATTTATTAATTTTTAACAGGGATATTGCAAAAAAACACCAAAAAAATGCGAAGTTTTTTTCAAAAAAATTGTGCTAGGCTAGCACAAATTAGCACAAGTTTCAGATTTGAAAAATCTTAATTTTTTTTAAAGTTATTGTGAAAACCCGCTAGGAAAGAAAAAAAAACGCATTTCTTAAGGTTTAAAAGTTAACGATTTTTGTCGTGTGGCGGAAAATTGTGCTTGTCTAGCACAAATTTGTTAAAGAGCAATATTCAACCCACAATATCATTTGCACCAATTCCGTTTCCGCATTGGTCTTCGTTGAAAACCACAAATGCAAAAGTACAAACAAAGTGTGCATGTTTTGTGCGTTATTTACATCCGTTGGCGGTTTTAGAAACAGCTGTACAGTCTGCCTGGCAATCGTAGCCAATACATTTCACCAATTTTTCACGTTGATTCTGAAAAAATACAACACAAATGATTGTAATAACTTTTGCAAATTAGTTGCTAAAATTTAAAAACCCGTATATAAGTCGTCACAGCGAATTTAGCAGTATTTTATGGTTTTGTTGTTTTATATTTATGAAAAATATTTTGTTTTTTTTTTTAAATAAACATCGAGATATTCACGATTTTGTGTAAAATATGTTCCTTTCGATTTTTACAATTATTTTCCATTTAGTAGGAAGGTTTCTCACTTTTTCATTTAAAAAAAGTTTCTTTGTTTAACATATTTTATTTTGAAGTCTTTTTTTTACATTATTTTGTAATTAAACTGTTTTATAAAATTAAATTTTGCGATATCCCAAAGCTTAAGAAGACTTAAGATATTCTGACGGAAAACAAACTATATTTTTTAAATATTTAAGTGGATATAAGAGCTTCTGTAAAAATTTAAACGAATAAGTAAATGGAGATAGGATACTTGTATATCATTTATTTAAAATAGTTAAATTAATTCATTTATAAAAAATAGTTAAATTAAAAGTATACAGTTTTAAGTTCTTATTTCTGTGTTTAAAACATAAAAATGGCAAAGTATTTTATGAAGTTATTTTTCGGCTTGAGGTCATTAATTTAAACTCGTTGTTCTATGTGTTGTTTAATTTTTATTTATCCCAATATTTCGATTGACTTCGTCAATTATCTTCAGGGGTTGTCACTAACAAAATACAAAACATTATTACATTTAATAAACAAAACATTAACACAATATTTGAAAAATAATTACATTAACAAAACAATGTCGTCCGTCTGATTACACTGTGGAACATTTTTGGGGTTATTGTCTGGGGGTGAGAAATTCCAAGTCAGGGTGATGGTACTAGGTCAGTATATTAAAACCCTCAAAGGGTTTTGCGTTTGTATGTGCCAGTTTTGTAGAGTCTTATAACTTTCACGTAAAGTCACATAACCTATAAACAAAATGCGACATAGATCATAGAAATCGATTAACGCGTTCTGCTTTTATTCAAAATTTCATACCTTCACTTAATTGTAAATAAAAGCAGAACGCGTTAATCGATTTCTATGATCTATGTCCCATTTTGTTTATAGGTTATGTGACTTTACGTGAAAGTTATAAGACTCAACACGTTTTTCTGTTTGGAATTTATATGTTTTAAAAAAAAAAATATTTTTTTGGCAAAATTTTCTTCATAAATTTATTTCTAATTCAAAATTTCATACCTTCACTTAATTGTAAATAAAAGCAGAACGCGTTAATCGATTTCTATGATCTGTGTCGCATTTTGTTTATAGGTTATGTGACTTTACGTGAAAGTTATAAGACTCTACAAAACTGGCACATACGAACGCAAAACCCTTTGAGGGTTTTAATATACTGACCTAGTACCATCACCCTGACTTGGAATTTCTCACCCCCCAGACAATAACCCCAAAAATGTTCCACAGTGTAATCAGACGGACGACATTGTTTTGTTAATGTAATTATTTTTCAAATATTGTGTTAATGTTTTGTTTATTAAATGTAATAATGTTTTGTATTTTGTTAGTGACAACCCCTGAAGATAATTGACGAAGTCAATCGAAATATTGGGATAAATAAAAATTAAACAACACATAGAACAACGAGTTTAAATTAATGACCTCAAGCCGAAAAATAACTTCATAAAATACTTTGCCATTTTTATGTTTTAAACAAAGAAATAAGAACTTAAAAATGTATACTTTTAATTTAACTATTTTTTATAAATGAATTAATTTAACTATTTTAAATAAATGATATACAAGTATCCTATCTCCATTTACTTATTTGTTTAAATTTTTACAGAAGCTCTTATATCCACTTAAATATTTAAAAAATATAGTTTGTTTTCCGTCAGAATATCTTAAGTCTTCTTAAGCTTTGGGATATCGCAAAATTTAATTTTATAAAACAGTTTAATTACAAAATAATGTAAATAAAAGACTTCAAAATAAAATATGTTAAACAAAGAAACTTGTTTTAAATGAAAAAGTGAGAAACCTTCCTAGCCTAGCACAATTTTTTTGAAAAAAACTTCGCATTTTTTTGGCGTTTTTTTGCAATATCCCTGTTAAAAATTAATAAATTAGAAAATATAAAACTTGTGCTAAGTTGTTCTAGCCTAGCACACAATTTTCACCGTTTCTGAGATAATCGCGGTTTAATGCTTTTCAGCATTTTTGGACTATAAAATGTTTAGCTCGTTTGTTTTATTTCGGTCTGTTGGTTTTACACATTGAACAGGGATTAAACCGGCTCAAGACCTCTTGCTTCTATATTTAAATAGAAGACAAGTTTTTAACAAAAAAGGCAAAGTGACATTGATTTTCGTGGCTACACACTACTTTTATCATGATTTCGGGTCCGTGACAACCCTCTTCTGAAAGCCTTACTGCAATTGTTGAAAGTAACACCGAAGTCTATAAGGCCAGGCTCTCCCCAAACGAATGAGAGCTACTGTTGTAAACCTTACTTTTCAAGTTTTATTCACACCATTGCCCACGAAAATACAACTCACTCTTGCCGTCTCTAAAGAGACTCCACATCGAGAGCCATCAATAGATTTCTTTTACAACTATATGTGACAGCGCATACAGAAAGGAACCTAAGGGTAAAAAATCAATTTTCACTTTTTTTTGATGTGGACAACATCTGAGCATCGAATAATCCCATGGCCCAAAAGTGTTCCCTCACAGAGATATGCTCGTTTTATGAAAGTGATCGTACACCAAAGATACACGTATTTAAATCTTGAAAATGGCTCTCCTGAACAAAGCTGGTTTTTACCCTTAGATCCCTTTCTATTTTCGGCGTCACATATAGTAAGGGAATCGGTCTCATAAACAACACATGTACTGTTAATAGATCGATCACACAAATATTATAGACTGCACACACATTAAATCATTAACAGTAAAGGGTTCAACCAACACACTCACCGCGAGTGTGGGGTTGAGTCCCAAACAAATGAACGACTAATGACCGTCATTGTTATCATGGTCACATTATAAAAACAAAACAGCATAATCGACTTGTCATAATCAAAACAAACAATAAATGATCTACTTATAATGCAAGATATTGTATTTTATATACATATGTGACGCGCAAAATAGAAAGGGACCTAAGGCTAAAAACCAGTTTTTTTTCAGGAGAGCCATTTTAATGATTAGGTCCTTTTCTATTTGCGCTTAGAATCATCGACTTCACTTTCATAAAACGCGCATATCTCTGGGAGGGAACACTTTTGGGGCATGGGATCAATCTCATTCGATGCTCAGATGTTGTCCACATCAAAAAAAAAGAAAAAAAATGTAAATAGATTTTATTACCCTTATGTCCTTTTCTCTATGCGCTGTCACATATGTTAAAGTATTCTGCTACAGTATGAACTTTAAATTGTTGGCATGCAGCGTTGTAAGAAAAAGCATTTTAAGTACATTGTAAGACAATTATATTGGCAGACATCTGACACTCGTTGCATAAAAGTATGGCCGGCACATACTGTTTTATTTTTTGTAATTAAATTGTGGAGCATGAAATTGTCATTTTATTTCACTTTCCCCGATTCAGACGTGCAGTTTATGCGTAAAGTCATTAAACTTAGAAGAACTATTTTGCATGTTATCTCTCCTACTCCTTGCTAAAACCGTTGCAACTGGGGTTTTCTTGTCCATGACAATAAATACTTTTCCAATTTAATGTAAACAATTGATTTCTCAAATGCTTTGACAGTTATTTTAATGTCTAACAACGCATCTGGCAATTTTTGCCCTACAACAAACTCACATCCGTGTGAACTGACAATTTTTGTTGTTAAATTTATTGTCTGACAATGAAATGGTAAAACTTTCTTGCAACCGTCTAAACAGATATATCACGTTTTTGGGAGATCTTGTTAAATTTTTGTTAAACTTATATAAACTTACATAGTAACTATCAAAATTTCATACCTTCACTTAATTGTAAATAAAAGCAGAACGCGTTAATCGATTTCTATGATCTATGTCGCATTTTGTTTATAGGTTATGTGACTTTACGTGAAAGTTATAAGACTCTACACGTTTTTCCGTTTGGGATTTATAAGTTTTATAAAAAAAAAAATTTTTTTTTGGCAAAATTTTCTTCATAAATTTATTTCTAATTGCAAAAATGTTGATTTGGTAGAGAAACAGTATATTAATGGATTAAAGAAAATGTAATTATTAATTTTTCTCAATTTATTTCAGCAAAATCGAACTAGTCGTTCTCGAGTTATGTCAAACTGCGTTTTTGCCAACATTTTACAACTAAGCGAAAAAACATCAAGATAAGGAAAAAATGTAAAAGGTCATAAAAAAAACTGGCACATACGAACGCAAAACCCTTTGAGGGTTTTAATATACTGACCTAGTACCATCACCCTGACTTGGAATTTCTCACCCCCCAGATTGGCTGTTGTACTGTGTTATCGGTGTCAACTGATTTTTGTGTAACGCTTCAGCTTGCGTCTGTGCTTATGCGCCACATTTCTATATATGTGTGCGATCCCATCTGTATCCGTTTTATAAATTATTCTCCTCTCATTAGGTACGTCAATAATGCTAAGCATTTCTAGAGTGTATCTTCTTCTATAATTTTTCTCTTGCGCTACAATTTTTAGGTCGGTAAAGTCAGGCTTATGTCCAGTCAATGTACAGTGGGCCGCAAGTGCGGTCTTTTGTTCTATGGGCCTATTTACGGCTTTTAGGTCAGATTTGTGGGACGAAATTCTTGTCTTTAGTTTAGTTTTAGTAGTGCCGACATATACGTTTTGGCATATGTCGGACTTGTCACCATTGCACTTTATTTGGTATACAACGTCTGATTTATCTTCGTTATTTATTCGAGATTTTGTCCTTCTAAATAAACTGTTTACTGTACTGTGTGTCTTTAGTGCAAGTTGATATTTGTCTTTGTTATAAATGTTGGAATGGCTAAGCCTTTCTGAAAAACCCGGTATATATGTTGTTGGTTTATATATTTTTGTTACAGGTTCTGCGATGACATCTGAGGAATTGGATTTTGATTTCCATTTGTTTAGTAGTTCTGTGATGGTTTTGTGTGGGAAGTCATTTTGCCTTAAAATGGTTCTAATTTTTAATAAATTATGTTTGTGAAACTCTATGTCGCTAATATCTAAAATTCTATTGATGAAGTTAGTGGCTGTATTAATAATTACTCGTCTAGGATGCTTTGAACTAAAGTTAATAAGTCTGCCAGAAGCTGTAGGTTTTTGGTACCAATCTAATTTTAGTAACTGGCCTTGTCGACAAACTATTGAATCTAAATATGGTAATTTTCCGTCCTGTTCCATCTCCATTGTAAACTGTGTTTGTCTGTTAAATGAGTTGAGTACATCCAGAGCGTTCTTAATTTATCTTTTCTTAAAATTCCAAAGATATCGTCCACATATTTCGTTAATAATTTTGGTTTGTATGTCATCTTGTCTAGTGAGCTCTTCCACAACTATGTCGGCTATTACTGGGTATGCTGGAGAACCCATTGGCATCCCTTTTTGCTGCTCGTATATCTTTTCATCATATTTAAAATACCTAGTCTCCTTTATGCAAAATGTCACCAATTCTAAAAAATAGGTCCTTTGTAATATTTGTAAATTCCCATATAGTGTCCCATTTCTGTTCAATTGTCTTAATTGCGAAATTCACTGGGATGCTTGGAAATAAATAAATAACGTCAAAAGAAACTAAAACCTCATCATCATTGATACATATTTCGTCAATTTTACTCTTGAAATGCTTGGAATCCCTTACGTTGTATTTCGATTCCTTCGTCAAGTTTTTTAAAATCCCAACTAAATATTTACAGAGCCCATATCCAGGGGAGTTTATTGAAGAGCATATGGGCCTTAGAGGAGTACCATCTTTATGTATCTTTGGGAGTCCGTAAATTCTGGGGGCATTCGTTGTCTTATTTGTCAAGTAGTTTTTGCTGTTCATGTCTATTATTCCCAAGTTGTATAATTTGTCCACTAATCTGTTGTTTTTGTTTTGCAAGGTGGACGTTGGATCCCTTTTAGTCTCTTATAGGTGCACAAGTCTCTAAGTAGTACCGTCATTTTTTCTTTGTAGTCATTTTTAAATATGGCAACTGTTTCCCTTCCTTTATCCGCACTCAGTATCAATATGTCATCGTTTTCCTTCAGATATTTTCTTGTCTGTCCCACTGTGTCAATTATTTGTTTATCTTTCCTACTGAGTTTATTTTTGTGCAAGTGGTCGTCTATTAATGATGTGAGCTTAGTTCTTGCAATCTCCTGTTGTTCTCCATCTTCAAGCGTCTGTATGCATTCCTCTCCCTGCGCTATAACTTTAAATAGTGGGAACGTTGTCACATTGTTGGGTAATGCATATTTGAGTCCCAGCGATAGTAACCACTGTATGTGTGTTGGTATGGTTTTTGTTGTTGGTTTACAAACCAATCGTTGTTGAAAGTTCTGTTGAGATCTTTGCTGTTTTCTTTCTCTAACGCTTCCAATTTCCTTATGTGTGCTGTTTTGTTGTTGGTCTTGCGTCTGTCGTATAAATATTGTTCACTCTCTATGAGTAACTGGTGGTCTTCTTCTAAATACTGGCTTAAGCGGTCGCCTTCTCTTCTTAACAAATCTTTTTCGTTATTTATCTCTTTATGTTTACATTGTATTAAAAGTTTTAAAAGCTTCATATGGAAATTAAAGTTATGTTTTTGCAATGTTTTTTTCAAATTTGGCGGGATGTTGTTGTGTGTTTTAAATATGTTGTATGTGTTTTTCGTTGCATAGTATTTAATAAGTAAAAATTAATACTCGTGTTTTTCTGTTAAGTTTAGCAACAGTTGGTTTCAAAGTATATAAAAAATTATTCGTTATTTTCCTCGGCTTCGGTCAAATCTGGATGCCAATCTAGCGTTTGTTCTGATGTTAAATTCATATAGAAGTCTCTATAAATTTCATCCACTAGCGGCAGCATATCAATGAGATCGTTTTTTTTTTGTTTTTATTAATTTTTATTGGTGAGTCGTAGCAAATTTTTGAATCTTTCATTTTAACATAATCGATTCCTCGCTTTGTTATATGAAGGCATTTAAAATGATCTTCGTTTAAATATGTTTTAAAATAGATATAACCATATTCCTTGGTAAATCTGAACCATTTTATATGATGCCAATTGAATCTATCCCGTTGTCATCTACTTTTCGCCAAGTAAAAAAAAATTTTAACGCGTGTGCAAAATCGAATATGTTGGATTGATCCATTTCATTAACCAAAATTGTTTTCTTTACACCGACTGTTCTTACGAATTGGTACCAATCTCGGGGATGATGGATTTTTATTGATGATTTGTTTTTCTTTTTCTCTATCAGAGCATGGTCACTATCGCACTCCATGTGCGTGTGACCAGGGACCAGGAACTTATTGCACGCAAATTGCAAACATAGTTCCAATGAAAGAATTTTGGTTTTGGCAAGGACAGCAATCACTATAGAAAAAAACATGATCTACATTGGCATTTAATTGCAACAAATGCAATTGTTTCCTCCTCTTTTGGCTATTGCTTCATGCCACATATAACATATTGGTTGGTTTGTCGCACAGTCATGTATGGTAAGATTAAAGCTCCACAAGGGTCTTTTGTAGAATGACAGTGAAGTTATCAACAGAGGTGTAGGAAGGCACTGCTGAGGATCAAAACAGAAGATTTTAAGTTTTGTGTCAGTTAAACATTTTTCTTTATCATTTTTGGAATCATAAGCTTGTTGTGATAGATTGAGATGTTCAGTTTGCTCTGATTTAAGAGAGTCATGTTCTTCAGATTTAGCAACTTGTATTTTACATAGAAGCAAATCGCATTTGTGGCAAGTGTCAACATTAGGTTTTTTAAATTAAGTGTTCCAAATAATTGAGCAAATTTTGAAAGCGATACGGAGTGGTCGTATTTATCTCCATAGAGGCGATGCATTTCAGCCACAGACAAATCACTCGGTAGATAACGCTTAGAGGTACCACGACGAGTATAGTGCTGCGACTCATATGACGGAAAGCTTTTAATGAAATCTAAAATTTCCTTTTCTTTTGACATAGAAAGTTTTCTGGAGCACGTATGTTTTCCCCGCAAATCTCCATTGACACTAAATCCTTCAAGTTTTGACTTCGCAACCGTTGTTTATGAATTGCTCAGTCTCAGATAACGTGAATCTGAATCATTTTTGGCAAACTGAAATTCTATTACCACCAACCTCTAAAAAATAATAGTATGAATGCGCTCTGCTTCGAGGATTTCTCTCGTGTTTAACTCTTTTTATAGTGTTTGTTTCCTGAATTTCAATTAATCCATTAACATATGTCTTACGAAAGTTGTAAGACCCTTGTCCCCAATACTGGTTGTGAATGGATTGCTGTTCTTCGTATGTTATTCTATCAGCGCATCTTTTCCTGCAAGATTATAAGAGCCGCATAACACGAGCAGGAACAAGTTCACCAGATGTTGTAAAATAACTTTTCCTGAGGTTTCTTAATATTTTTCGCGGCGTGTGTGAGGATTTCTTTAGATCCGCTCCATTTGCCTCACGTTTAGAATTTTCCTAAATTTTAATTTGTTTTACTGTCAACTTATAAAGAAATGTATTTATTCAATACTTACATCTTCGTTTTCAGAATCTGAACTGGTTGCGTTCGTATGTGCCAGTTTTGTAGAGTCTTATAACTTTCACGTAAAGTCACATAACCTATAAACAAAATGCGACATAGATCATAGAAATCGATTAACGCGTTCTGCTTTTATTCAAAATTTCATACCTTCACTTAATTGTAAATAAAAGCAGAACGCGTTAATCGATTTCTATGATCTATGTCGCATTTTGTTTATAGGTTATGTGACTTTACGTGAAAGTTATAAGACTCTACACGTTTTTCCGTTTGGAATTTATATGTTTTAAAAAAAAAAATATTTTTTTGGCAAAATTTTCTTCATAAATTTATTTCTAATTGCAAAAATGTTGATTTGGTAGAGTAACAGTATATTAATGGATTAAAGAAAATGTAATTATTAATTTTTCTCAATTTATTTCAGCAAAATCGAACTAGTCGTTCTCGAGTAATGTCAAACTGCGTTTTTGCCAACATTTTACAACTAAGCGAAAAAACATCAAGATAAGGAAAAAATGTAAAAGGTCATAAAAAAAACTGGCACATACGAACGCAAAACCCTTTGAGGGTTTTAATATATTGACCTAGTACCATCACCCTGACTTGGAATTTCTCACCCCCCAGATTGGCTGTTGTACTGTGTTATCGCTGTCAACTGATTTTTGTGTAACGCTTCAGCTTGCGTCTGTGCTTATGCGCCACATTTCTATATATGTGTGCGATCCCATCTGTATCCGTTTTATAATTAATTCTCCTCTCATTAGGTACGTCAATAATGCTAAGCATTTCTAGAGTGTATCTTCTTCTATAATTTTTCTCTTGCGCTACAATTTTTAGGTCGGTAAAGTCAGGCTTATGTCCAGTCAATGTGCAGTGGGCCGCAAGTGCGGTCTTTTGTTCTATGGGCCTATTTACGGCTTTTAGGTCAGATTTGTGGGACGAAATTCTTGTCTTAAGTTTAGTTTTAGTAGTGCCGACATATACCTTTTGGCATATGTCGGACTTGTCACCATTGCACTTTATTTGGTATACAACGTCTGATTTATCTTCGTTATTTATTCGAGATTTTGTCCTTCTAAATAAACTGTTTACTGTACTGTGTGTCTTTAGTGCAAGTTGATATTTGTCTTTGTTATAAATGTTGGAATGGCTAGGCCTTTCTGAAAAACCCGGTATATATGTTGTTGGTTTATATATTTTTGTTACAGGTTCTGCGATGACATCTGAGGAATTGGATTTTGATTTCCATTTGTTTAGTAGTTCTGTGATGGTTTTGTGTGGGAAGTCATTTTGCCTTAAAATGGTTCTAATTTTTAATAAATTATGTTTGTGAAACTCTATGTCGCTAATATCTAAAATTCTATTGATGAAGTTAGTCGCTGTATTAATAATTACTCGTCTAGGATGCTTTGAACTAAAGTTAATAAGTCTGCCAGAAGCTGTAGGTTTTTGGTACCAATCTAATTTTAGTAACTGGCCTTGTCGACAAACTATTGAATCTAAATATGGTAATTTTCCGTCCTGTTCCATCTCCATTGTAAACTGTGTTTGTCTGTTAAATGAGTTGAGTACATCCAGAGCGTTCTTAATTTATCTTTTCTTAAAATTCCAAAGATATCGTCCACATATTTCGTTAATAATTTTGGTTTGTATGTCATCTTGTCTAGTGAGCTCTTCCACAACTATGTCGGCTATTACTGGGTATGCTGGAGAACCCATTGGCATCCCTTTTTGCTGCTCGTATATCTTTTCATCATATTTAAAATACCTAGTCTCCTTTATGCAAAATGTCACCAATTCTAAAAAAAAGGTCCTTTGTAATATTTGTAAATTCCCTTATAGTGTCCCATTTCTGTTCAATTGTCTTAATTGCGAAATTCACTGGGATGCTTGGAAATAAATAAATAACGTCAAAAGAAACTAAAACCTCATCATCATTGATACATATTTCGTCAATTTTACTCTTGAAATGCTTGGAATCCCTTACGTTGTATTTCGATTCCTTCGTCAAGTTTTTTAAAATCCCAACTAAATATTTACAGAGCCCATATCCAGGGGAGTTTATTGAAGAGCATATGGGCCTTAGAGGAGTACCATCTTTATGTATCTTTGGGAGTCCGTAAATTCTGGGGGCATTCGTTGTCTTATTTGTCAAGTAGTTTTTGCTGTTCATGTCTATTATTCCCAAGTTGTATAATTTGTCCACTAATCTGTTGTTTTTGTTTTGCAAGGTGGACGTTGGATCCCTTTTAGTCTCTTATAGGTGCACAAGTCTCTAAGTAGTACCGTCATTTTTTCTTTGTAGTCATTTTTAAATATGGCAACTGTTTCCCTTCCTTTATCCGCACTCAGTATCAATATGTCATCGTTTTCCTTCAGATATTTTCTTGTCTGTCCCACTGTGTCAATTATTTGTTTATCTTTCCTACTGAGTTTATTTTTGTGCAAGTGGTCGTCTATTAATGATGTGAGCTTAGTTCTTGCAATCTCCTGTTGTTCTCCATCTTCAAGCGTCTGTATGCATTCCTCTCCCTGCGCTATAACTTTAAATAGTGGGAACGTTGTCACATTGTTGGGTAATGCATATTTGAGTCCCAGCGATAGTAACCACTGTATGTGTGTTGGTATGGTTTTTGTTGTTGGTTTACAAACCAATCGTTGTTGAAAGTTCTGTTGAGATCTTTGCTGTTTTCTTTCTCTAACGCTTCCAATTTCCTTATGTGTGCTGTTTTGTTGTTGGTCTTGCGTCTGTCGTATAAATATTGTTCACTCTCTATGAGTAACTGGTGGTCTTCTTCTAAATACTGGCTTAAGCGGTCGCCTTCTCTTCTTAACAAATCTTTTTCGTTACTTATCTCTTTATGTTTACATTGTATTAAAAGTTTTAAAAGCTTCATATGGAAATTAAAGTTATGTTTTTGCAATGTTTTTTTCAAATTTGGCGGGATGTTGTTGTGTGTTTTAAATATGTTGTATGTGTTTTTCGTTGCATAGTATTTAATAAGTAAAAATTAATACTCGTGTTTTTCTGTTAAGTTTAGCAACAGTTGGTTTCAAAGTATATAAAAAATTATTCGTTATTTTCCTCGGCTTCGGTCAAATCTGGATGCCAATCTAGCGTTTGTTCTGATGTTAAATTCATATAGAAGTCTCTATAAATTTCATCCACTAGCGGCAGCATATCAATGAGATCGTTTTTTTTTTGTTTTTATTAATTTTTATTGGTGAGTCGTAGCAAATTTTTGAATCTTTCATTTTAACATAATCGATTCCTCGCTTTGTTATATGAAGGCATTTAAAATGATCTTCGTTTAAATATGTTTTAAAATAGATATAACCATATTCCTTGGTAAATCTGAACCATTTTATATGATGCCAATTGAATCTATCCCGTTGTCATCTACTTTTCGCCAAGTAAAAAAAAATTTTAACGCGTGTGCAAAATCGAATATGTTGGATTGATCCATTTCATTAACCAAAATTGTTTTCTTTACACCGACTGTTCTTACGAATTGGTACCAATCTCGGGGATGATGGATTTTTATTGATGATTTGTTTTTCTTTTTCTCTATCAGAGCATGGTCACTATCGCACTCCATGTGCGTGTGACCAGGGACCAGGAACTTATTGCACGCAAATTGCAAACATAGTTCCAATGAAAGAATTTTGGTTTTGGCAAGGACAGCAATCACTATAGAAAAAAACATGATCTACATTGGCATTTAATTGCAACAAATGCAATTGTTTCCACCTCTTTTGGCTATTGCTTCATGCCACATATTGGTTGGTTTCTCGCACAGTCATGTATGGTAAGATTAAAGCTCCACAAGGGTCTTTTGTAGAATGACAGTGAAGTTATCAACAGAGGTGTAGGAAGGCACTGCTGAGGATCAAAACAGAAGATTTTAAGTTTTGTGCCAGTTAAACATTTTTCTTTATCATTTTTGGAATCATAAGCTTGTTGTGATAGATTGAGATGTTCAGTTTGCTCTGATTTAAGAGAGTCATGTTCTTCAGATTTAGCAACTTGTATTTTACATAGAAGCAAATCGCATTTGTGGCAAGTGTCAACATTAGGTTTTTTAAATTAAGTGTTCCAAATAATTGAGCAAATTTTGAAAGCGATACGGAGTGGTCGTATTTATCTCCATAGAGGCGATGCATTTCAGCCACAGACAAATCACTCGGTAGATAACGCTTAGAGGTACCACGACGAGTATAGTGCTGCGACTCATATGACGGAAAGCTTTTAATGAAATCTAAAATTTCCTTTTCTTTTGACATAGAAAGTTTTCTGGAGCACGTATGTTTTCCCCGAAAATCTCCATTGACACTAAATCCTTCAAGTTTTGACTTCGCAACCGTTGTTTATGAATTGCTCAGTCTCAGATAACGTGAATCTGAATCATTTTTGGCAAACTGAAATTCTATTACCACCAACCTCTAAAAAATAATAGTATGAATGCGCTCTGCTTCGAGGATTTCTCTCGTGTTTAACTCTTTTTATAGTGTTTGTTTCCTGAATTTCAATTAATCCATTAACATATGTCTTACGAAAGTTGTAAGACCCTTGTCCCCAATACTGGTTGTGAATGGATTGCTGTTCTTCGTATGTTATTCTATCAGCGCATCTTTTCCTGCATGATTATAAGAGCCGCATAACACGAGCAGGAACAAGTTCACCAGATGTTGTAAAATAACTTTTCCTGAGGTTTCTTAATATTTTTCGCGGCGTGTGTGAGGATTTCTTTAGATCCGCTCCATTTGCCACACGTTTAGAATTTTCCTAAATTTTAATTTGTTTTACTGTCAACTAATAAAGAAATGTATTTATTCAATACTTACATCTTCGTTTTCAGAATCTGAACTGGCTGCAGTAAAGTTACTTATATTAAAACTAGGATCAATAACTGAATCATCAGTCGAAAAATCAACATTGCTCACATTGCTATTCTCAAGTATGCTACATATATTTTCACTTTCCATTTTGTAAGCACATACTCTTACCAAAGCAGCAGTCTTTAATCAACTGAACAGCTTATGTACAGAAAGAGACAAAATGAACAAAAATAAACTTATATTGATATAAAATAAATTATAGTCAAACTGAAATTTAGCAGAGCATTGAAAGTACACTTAAGATGTTCTGAAAAACGACATAAATTACACATTTAATAATTTTAATTTCATCATAAGCACTTATGTCCATTTAAGTGATGGAAATCTGAAAAGTTATTTTATACACAAACGCCTACGTAAACATACGTTGTGTTTTATATTAAGTTTGTTAAAAAATTGTCTCGGTTATATTGAGTTTATATTGACATAAGTTTTTATAAAAAAACGTTTATAACCAATAAGACATTTCAAAAAACGTATGCATACTTTAGATATTTTGTCGTATGCAATATTTTCAAAAAGTATGGAAGTTAAAAAATTAATCTTTATAACTTTTTCAAAAACCGGAATATTTGACAACGGATTGGATCAAAATGTGTGGACCTTAACTCGATTTTGACTTAACTTGACTTAAGATGTTATTATATATTGCCACAGATATATAGCACAAAATCTCGGTTTGTAAGGACAAACAAACAAGTCGCTAACGATGGGCCATTTTTAGCAAAACCTAATTAGGGTAATGTTGAAATTAGTCTCTATACTACGATTAGCTTGTTCAGATTAAAGGACAACAAGTCAGCTGTTTCAATATTATCGTCTTTAGAAACATTTGATATTTGTAGCGATGACAGTCTTTAAGATCTTTCTGCTGTAATAGACACGGCTTCTAACACACTTTTAATCGAGGACACTATTGAATTAAAAAAAAAAAAACAGAATTATGCCTTCCATAAATACCATAAATATAAGAATTAAACATATAACTCTATCACAGCAAAATCGAATATTGACACTGACTAGACAACATTCATATTTATTGATTTTCGCCGCAAATATATGGGAGATATTTTGACTAAAACAAATACACCCGTGTAATAATATAATTTTGAAATTTTGTCGAAAAATAAATAGCTTTTTTGCTAGCTAACGGTATAATAAGGCCATGGAGCTATTAATTCTCCAGTTTGGAAAGTCCCAAAAAAACTGAATGTATCTGGACGAAAGAAAGAATTGTAATTGACTACAACAAATTAATTTCAGTGACAATACCGACCAGATACGAGTATGAGTTAACTCTTACTTTTACCCTAGTTAATAATGTCACGCTACATCAGTATATTAATCATCACACCACATAATTTGTAATGGGTGATCCATCTAGAGGTGTTTTTTCAGAACAAAAAAAATATAAAAATTCAAATCAAGTGTGGAATCTTTATTGGTAATTTGAAAGGACATTTTATAGCATTTATTTTTTGAATATCATTTCCTTCAAATGTTGGCCGTAACTACGCCTCAATGTTGGCTTCCAAAACCTGAATCGTAGCTATTTTGTCATCATAGACTTTACGTAACCCCAGAGAAAAATGGCAAAAGGTGTGATATCACTCGATCTAGGCGGCTCTCAATAGATCCATTGATTGATTGAAACCAAGTGTCGTCAAAATTACAAGATTTAATTTCAGGTAGCATAAAGATCGATATCATGGCGCGATAGCGAGCACCATTCACGGTTACGTTCCGGCCATCATCATATTTGAAAAAATATGCACCGATGATTCCACCAGCTTATAAACCGCACCAAACGGTGGTTTTCTCTCGGTCTAATGGCGCCTCTGAACCTATTTTTGTTGCTCTTCAGCCCAAATGCGGCAATTCTGTTTATTGACTTTGCCGTTGAGCCAGAATGGGATCGGTCTCATTCGATGCTCAGATGTTTTCCACATCAAAAAAAATGTAAATTGATTTTTTTACCCTTAGGTCCCATTCTCTATGCGCTGTCACATATATCGAATACATGACAACTGACTACGTTGCAACATCAGAAATTACGCAACATAATTGTTTATAGTCAAACTTAGTATTCCTGAAAAAGGGTTGTTTTAGTTGTCGATTAATGTTAGAATTTAGTTAGCATAAATCAACCAAACAGTAATAAACATTAAACGGCAAACAGCCGTAAAAAATATTATTTTTAGTTATTTTAATTTGGATTACGGTCTAATATGAAAATGTTGTTAAGGTCGGCGTGACACCGGCCTCTCTTATATCAGGATGTGTTTGTTTATACCAACTACTACTGTCATATAAATATAAGTTCAAGAGATAATGTCTTTTGTGGACGAAGCCATGGACTTTATTTCTTATTTAAGCAAAGTGTTTAATAATTTTCATAATATTGATTTCATTCTTTCAAAATATTAGAATGATCAGTCTATTATTTTGGACAAAAGGCAGCGTAACATCGCCAAGTTGTCCTCCAGTATGTGTTTCGATCCATTAACATCGTATCAGGGTTCTGTGCGCGGTGCCCTTGTCCGATTTTACCATTATATCTTTATACATAAATATGTAATTTTCCGCATACGAGCGCCTAAAACTCGAGAACTCAACTTGGACCAAATGTTACTCAACGCGCTATCGCATAAAAACTAAATATTTTCCTATTTATAGTACGATTTAATTCAAAATCAAAAAATAAATCACTAAAGTAAATATATGTTCGATGATGAAATTTAGAACCGATCAGTGGAAGAGGACTTGAGATAAAAACAAACACTATATGAGCTTCGGAGTCGAGATAAACGTATGTGCTAAGACTTAGAAATATTTAAATTTGCTGTTTTGTCATCAGCAGATTTGTGCGAAAAACAATATCAAACAAAAAAATCGTAACATTTTGAAAGTACAGAATTCGATTTTGTAGGAGATTTTAAAGAAAAAAATTAGAAAAGCACAGTTTTACTTGAATCTGTCAAGTCACAGGTTTAAAATGCATTTACAATGATAAATTTATATATATAATGAGGCGATGCAACAAAGATTTACTTGTGAACAGCAAAGCATTTGGGGTCCAGCTGGTAGTCTATTTTAAAGTCCTAGCCATTGATTTCATTCTGTTAAAATTTTATAACGATCGGTCTATTACTTCGGCGGAGAATTTGTGTTTTTGAATTTTTTTTTAAATTGGAAGTGATAGTAGATATAAATTAAACTTCGTGCTATAAAGACGTGACTTCAACTAAACGCAAACTACATAAAATATATACACGCAAAAGATTTTGCTGTCTTTTAGTCGTTATTTGTTGTTTTGAACTCAAAATTAAGTGCCTGTGAGGATTTAGTTCGTTTATATGCATTTGTGAAAGACGGTTGATAGAAAGCGAGAACTATAAAGGCAGAGGGCCATTATTTACTCATCAAGTAAAGGAGATTTTCGTTGTAGTTAATTGGTTTGAAGTCTTCGTAAATTACATAATTTTGTGTGGTGCCGTGTATTTGCCAGTTTTATGAATCGGCATTGCTTGTAACTGGGCACATTTGAAGAAAGCGGTCTATCGTGGAGGTGTATCAGAATTGAAATTAGAAACGCCTCAGCCCTGTTGTTTTGTGTCTTCTGCCTGGTTGTTGCTTGTACGAGTAGCATTACGTCCTGTAATGAGGAATATCTGAAGGAAGTGGATTAACTTGGTTTAAGACTGGAAATGTATCTGACGTTGTGAGAGGTGATTGCTGATATATGTGAAGAGCAAAATAGAAAGGGACCTAAGGTTAAAAAACTGTTTTGTTCAGGAGAGCCATTTTAAAGATTAGGTCCCTTTCTATTTGCGCTTAGAATCGTCTGGGAGGGAACACTTTTGGGGCATGGGATCGGTCTCATTCGATGTTCAGATGTTGTCCACATCAAAAAAAGAAAAAAAAAAAAATGAAAATTGATTTTTTTACTCTTAGGTCCCTTTCTCTATGCGCTGTCACATATATTGTATTCTGGAATATAGATACGCTTGGATCTTATCGATCAGAATTCAGAGAAAATCGTCGGTGCTTGTATTGATAAGAACTTCAAGGAGAAGTTTGATGAGGCATATTTTGAGGAGCAGTTTTGGCTAGGATAGATTTTGAAAATCTTTAATTTTCGCAATGTTATTACTAAAAAAAACGCTAAAAAAGTAAAAACCGTTTTTAAGTTTTCAAAGTTTTTGTCATGTGGCAAAAAAATCCTAAGCGTTTTTTGTCAAGTTTCTGTTTTTTAAATCTTGCATTTTTGCAGTTATTGCGAAAAAAAGCTGAAAAGGGTTTATATTTTAAGTTTTTAAGTCATCGATTTTTGTCATGTGGCGGAAAAATTGTGCAAGGCTAGCTCAACTTAGCATAAGTTTCAGATTTTGAAAGTCTTGAATTTTCGCAAAGTTGTTGCGAAGAACGCTAAAAAGTAATTTTCGCTTTTTTTTTAAAGTTTTCAAAGTTAGCGATTTTTTTCATGTGGCAGACAAATTGTTCTAGGCTAGAACAACTTGGCACAAGTTTCAGATTTTTAAAATATTGAATTTTTGCAAAGTTATTGCGAAGAAACGTTAAAAAAGCGTAAAACTGCAATTATCTCAAAAACGTTGAAAGTTATAAATTTTCGACCAACCACAAAAAATGTGTGCCAGGCTAGAACAACTTAGCACAAGTTTTAGATTTTGTACTTTATTAACTTTTAACGGGAATATTACAAAAACCGCCTAAAAATAAAAAAACAAGAAGATTTTTAGTCAAAAAATAGTGCTGGGCTAGCACAAGTTTCAGATTTGAAAAATCTTGAAAAACGCTAGAAAAGAAAAAAACGCGTTGATTTCTTAAAGTTAAGAAGTTAGCAATTTTGTCGTGTGGCGGAAAAATTGTGCTAGGCTACCACAACTTAGCACAAGTTTTAGATTTTAAAGTTTTTGCAAAGTTAAAACATTTTTGTAAAAAAAACCTAAAAGTATGCACCACTTTAAAATAACGCCAATATTAGCGAAATTATAAAGTTTAGCGATTTTAGTCGTATGGTACAAAAATTGTGCTGTGCAATGCTTTTTAAAAAAGTGGTTATATTGATGATGACCTTTACAACAAAAACTTGTGAGAATAGATTGTAGTACTAGGTGGGCCCAACAAATAATTGAAAGTTTCTTGTGAATACATATATGTTGTGTGCTAGGCAACTTGGCGAGTTTTAAAAAACGCTTGAATAAGACAGCATTTTTTCGAAAAGTAAAAGAGCTACACTATAACACTGTCCGACGCGTTTGTTGGCCTTGATAAGGACAATCCAGCTTAGTTTTTGTTTTTGCAAAATCTTGTGTTTTTGATTTTTTCGATCATAAATTAGCAATTTTCTTGAAAACGGTAAGTGGTAAAGTTTTTTCAAAAACGGCACAAATTATCTATCGACCACATTATTTATTTAAAAAAAAAAATGGCGGTGCTGGCCCTTTTTCGAAATTAGCGATCTTTTCGAAAACAATTCGTGTTAGACGATTTTCGAAAACGCCACAATCATCTTTACGAAAAATCACGATGGCGGTGCGAGCCATTTTTCCAAATTTCTCGGTCAACATTCAAAATTTCGAAAAAAAAATTGCGGCACAAACTTAGCACAACTTTTGTTTTTTCGAAGTTTGAAAATGGCGGTGCCAACATCCTGGACGTGCACCACCATGAGGATATACAAATGAAAACTGAAATTTTTTAAATTGCTTCCATATCCGTTAATTTAGAAAACATGAACCACTTTTTGAAAAGCGTTTCTGTAAGAAAATTGATTCAACTCGAAATCGATAATTTTCCCATTGACTTTAAGCCAAGTGAGAACTCAACCGATTGCTATAGTGTTGTTGCAGCTTTGACGAAGTATGTAATTATATATAACTTTTTGAACCAAATACAATTTCATTGATGTAATTCTATACAAATAATTATTTTATTAAAAAATAGTTTTAATTGTGATACAGCGTTTTTTCTTCTGTTTAAAAATAGGTAGAAAAAAATAAACAATTAGGATGACAGTGTGCTGAAATTTACGACAATTTATTTACCGGTTTCAACGAAATCGGTATGATAATGAAAAATAAACCGAGTGCAAATATTTGTTCACTTTCAATATACCTTATTTAATTGCTTCTTCTTTATTTGTTTTAGATTTTAAAAATCTTGAATTTTTGCAAAGTTATTGCCAAGAAACGCTAAATAAAAGCAAAAAAACGCGTTTATTTTTTATGCTATCAAAGTTAGCGATTTTTGTTATGTGGCGAAAAAATTGTACTAGGCTAGCACAAGTTTCAGATTTTGAAAATCTTGTAATTTCGCAGTTATTACGAAAAAAGTTAGAATGGGAAAAAGGGTTTGTTTCTTAAGTTTTCAAAGTCAGCGATTTTTGTCATGTGGCGGAAAAATAGAGCTTGGTTAGCACAAGTTTCAGATTTTGCAAAATTTGATTTTTCGCAAAGTTATTGCGAAAAAATGCGTTTAGTTTTTAAGTTTGCAAAGTTAGCGATTTTTGTCATGTAACGGAAAATTTGTGCTATGCTAGCGCAACTTAGCGAAAGTTTCAGATTTTAAAAATCTTAAATTTTTGTAGAGTTATTGCAAAAAAACGCTAAAAAAGTAAAAAACGCGTTTATTTTTTAAGTTTTCAAAGGTAGCAATTTTAGTTGTATGGATCAACAATTTTGCTAGGCTAGCACAACTCAGCACAAGTTTCAGTTCTTACAATTTTCGAATTTCCTCAAAGTTATAGTTAAAAAACGCTGAAAAGCGTAAAACCTCGATTATCTCAAAAACGAAAGTTATAAATTTTCGACCAACCACAAAAAATGTGTGCTAGGCTAGAACAACTTAGCACAAGTTTAAGATTTTCTACTTTATTAACTTTTAACGGGGATATTGCAAAAACCCGCCCAAAAATTAAAAAAGAAGTTTTTTAGTCAAAAAAAAAAACGTTTATTTCTTAAGGTTTAAAAGTTAGCAATTTTGTGCTAGGCCAGCACAACTTAGCACAAATTTTAGATTTTAAATTTTTGAATTTTTTCCAAAGTTATAACATTTTTGTAAAAATAACCCTTAAAAGTATGCACCACTTTAAAATAACGCCAATATTAGCGAAATTATAAAGTTTAGTCGATTGAAACAAAAATTGTGTTAGGCTAGCACAAATTTCAGTTTTTAGAATTTCCGAATTTCTTCAAAGTTATAGTCCAAAAATTAAATTGCGATTATCTCAGAAACGTTGAAAGTTAGAATTTTCGACCAACTTCAAAAATTGTGTGCTAGGCTAGCATAACTTAGCGCAAGTTTTAGATTTTCTAATTATTAATTTTTAGCAGGGATACTGCAAAAAACCCGCCTAAACAATAAAAAAACCCGAAGTTTTTTTTGTCAAGAAAATTGTGCTAGGCTAGCACAACTTAGCACAAGTTTTAGATTTAAAAAAATCTTAAATTTTTGCAAAGTTATTGCGAAAAACCTCTAGAAAAGAAAAACGCGGTTATGTCTTAAAGTTTAAAAGTTATCGATTTTTGTCGTGTGGCGGGAAAATTGTGCTTGTCTAGCACAAATGCTAAAAATGTTTGAGTTTTCCGCAAAGTTATAACTCCATTTAAAAAACCCCAATACTGCTTAATTTACGAAAGTTAGCAATTTTCGTCGTAAGCAACAAAAATTGTGCTAATCTGGGACAACTCAGCACAACTTTTAGATTTTAAGTGCTCTATATTTTCGCAAAAATATAATAAAACATGCAAAAAAAAAACAAAAAATAACAGCTAATATTTCCGAAACGCTAACAGATATTCCCAGAAGGCCAATAAATTGTGTTTGTCTAGCACAACTTATCCGAATTTACAGATATTAAAAGTTTTGACTTTTCGGAAGAATACAGCACTATTTCAAGAAAATCCTCGAAATGCAATGCTTTTTTAAAAAGTCGTACATCAAAAACTTGTGAGGATAGATTGTAGTGCCAGGTGGGCCCAAAACATACTTGAATGTTTTGTGCGAATATATGTTGTGGTCTAGGTAATTTGGCGAGTTTTTAAAAACGCTCGAATAAGAAATAGCATTTTTTCGAAAAGTAAAAGAGCGACATCAAAACACAGTAAGATGTGTTTGTTGGCCTTATTAAGGACAATCCAGCTTCGTTTTTGTTTTTGCAAAATCTTGTGTTTTTGATTTTTTCGATCATAAATTAGCAATTTTTGGTTTTGCGAAGTTTGAAAATGGCGGTGCCAACATCCTGTACATGCAACACCATGAGGATTTACAAATAACTACTAAAATTTTTTCATATTGCTTCCATATGCATTAATTTAGAAAACATGAAACACTTTTTAAAAATCGTTTCTGTAAGAAAAGTGATTCAAATCGAAATCGATAATTTTCCCACTGACTTTAAGCCAAGTGAGAACTCTACCGATTGCTATAGTGTTGTTGCAGCTTTGACGAAGTTTGTAATCAAATATATCCTTTTGAACCAAATACAATTTCATTGATGTAATTTTATACAAATAAATATTTCATTAAAAAATAGTTTAAATTGTGATACCGTTTTTCTAGTGTTTAAAAATAGGTAGCAAAAAAAATAAACATTTAGGATGACAGTGCGTGGAAATTTACAACAATTTATTTACCGGTTTCAACGAAATCGGTATGGTAATGAAAAATTTGCGTTATTTTTGGCATATTTTTTATCAAAATGAGTGAGAAGTTATGTCGTTTAAATATATAAGTTATATTAACATAATAGTGCTTTTAATGCAAAATATTTTTACATCAAAACACATGTAAATAAACAGCTGTCTGTCATCTGTTATAATTTTAACGGTTTCTTTCCGATTTGTGTTTGTTTCATCACCACAGATTGAATTTTTACCGATTTCAACGTGCAGCTATTACGAAATCGGTAACTTTCAATCGAGTCGGTGTGATGTCACATAAATTGGTAACTTACCGATTTACTTACAGAAATGGGCTACAGGATTGTCGTCAGATCATTCACCTCTAGTTATGGCAATAAATAATAGCATTAAACAAAAGCTAGACTATACTGCTTTTACCGCCAATAAAACATACGAAAATCTTTGTAAAAACTGATCTACAGGCTAACCTTAAATTTAAAATACATATAAATGATGACTTTGCTACCCAACCTGCAGCCTGGGAAAGTACTCCATTTATTAATATTCATAAATACAAAGGCAACAACTATGCAATAATTATTAATAGCTGCTATCAACAAAGCAGGATGTAGAATACCAGAAAATTAATTAATACTTATTCAACTAGTAGCGGAGCTTAACAAAGAAATAAAGGAAACCGAGAACCGCACTGTGGAAATCGGCTTAAGCAACTTAACGGTGAGTAAGAAACTAACTTTATACTGTGGAAAGCAAAAAAAGCTTCAAGAAACTTTCTCATCATATACCGCAAATAATCGTAATGTAAAAGAAAATAGTTGAATTTGCACATCACTTTAAAAATATATTTTCCCCTTTACCAAGGCAATCTCCTAATGAAAATATTGAAATGGTTTCCCGAATTCGAATGATAGCATGCAAATCCGGCCACGGTAAGGGAGCAAAGGAATGTAATCAAAAGAGAGCTAAGTAATAAAGAGCAGGATTGGTACGCCCTAATGTGCAACGCATGTATGAGTATATGTATATGTATGTACGCACAAAAAACATGCACACTTTGGTTGTGCTTTTTGTATTTGTGGTTTTCAACGAAGACCCATGCGAAACGGAATTGGTGGAAATGATATTGCGCGTTGAAGATTGCTCTACGCACAGTTCGAAGACTATACGCAAAGGGTAATTCTCATTAATAAAAATGAGTCTCCCGTATAAGTCATTTGATTTGTGGCTGAAGTAATCGTTGCCAAAGACTGCTGAAGAAAAACCTTGGCGGGTTTAGAAACAGCTGTACAGCCTGCCTGGAAACCGTAACTAATACATTTCACCAATTTCTTCTTTTTACGTTGATTCTTAAAAGGAAACAACAAAAAGGTCCCGAACCATAATAAAAAACTGCTCAAGTCATAAAAAGCAGCAGTTTATGACTCAATTACCGCCAAAATAATCAGAAAGCAAACTGATAAAGGAATAAGAAAACAAGTGTTTATAATGGGAAGTTGCAGAGATTATTGTCATAGAGAAACTTGACAAACGGATAAGTGGCTTGAAGTCTTATAGACAAATTTCTGTTCTTCCAAATTTGTCTTAAAATTGGATAAAATGTTTGTAAAAAAGCTAATTTTTTTTTATTAATATATGAGACTTGATAGCTGGTCACAACTTTGGCTTTAGAGAAAAGCATTCTACAATTGAATAAGTCCACAGAAAAGTAAATGTGGGTGAAAAAGCGATTAAAAAGAAAGAAGTGTGTTCCGCGCTACTTTTGGATGTCGGACAAGTTTTTGATAAAGTGTGCAATGCCATCATTTTCAAACTTCAAACATTGCCTTCACAGAAATTCTTTGTACTTATATTATTAAAATCTTACTTGAACAACGTTATTTTAGAGTAAAAATTGGTTGTGATTATTGTTCACTGAAAGACATAAAAGCTTGTGTACCACAAGGGATCGTTCTTGAACCCGTGTTATATCTCCTTTACACGAATGATCTTTTCGACACTCCAGAATCCATCATAGCAACATTCGCGTATGGCACAGTAATTGTAACAGCGAAAGAAGCTACAGCAAAAGTGCAAAGCCGGAAAAATTCAAAAAATACAAAATAAAATACTACGTATCAAAGAAAATACTCAATGATATATACGAAACACTGATCATCATATAGACCTTAAAATAAAACCGTAGCGGAAGAAATAACATCAGTTGCTCTGAGGCTGTAGCTAAACTTCGGCATTACAACAACCCTGATATGAAGAAAATATTTGCATCAAAATATATCAAAAAAAGACTTAAAAGAACACGTCCAAATGGTTTAATTTTTCGCTCGAGATTGGAGTATGTGCCATTAAATTGGATCCCTAACGTTGCAGTTCATATTAACAGAATTCAGAAAATCCAAAATTCTTTTATAGAATTAATTTCATTAAATATAAGTTTCTTTGAAAATACTTAAACCTAGAAACAATATTGGGTTCGTAATGTTTTTACACGGAATGGTCATTAGTTTTACTGATTGTTTTGGCCTATTGTCGTACATTTAATTTTGGACGCCATCATGTTTTTAAGGCATTATACACCGTTTAACGATATGAAACATTTTTAAAACATTAAATAATATAGTTAATTAAATTAATATTATTTTTGAAAGAGTGACTTACTCCACAAGTTAATAAGATCAGTTTGTTTTTATTTTCAAATGAAAATAATGAAATGACATTTGCATCGATTCTGTTCTTATTTTTTTTTATTAAGAGCTATGTATAGCAGACGTTCGCTTTCCTGTACATGAATTTATGAAAAATAGCAAGAATTTATGAAAAATAGCTGATACCTTACCAATAAGTTGAAAGAGGTTTGTCGTAACTTGATGTGAAAAGAGTAGAAATCCATGCATGAAACCTTTTTATTTGGAAGAACTACTCTAGTAATTGGTTGACTTGGGAGATTTGGAAGTGATACCTTTCTTGTCCTGCCAAAATATCAATGGATATTGAAGGGCGTCATAAAAACGATGTGTATCAGACACGCTTTTAAAGCCACCGTCTCTAGCATGAAAGACAATATCATGTGGCGATTCATGGTTTCCAGCTATTAACGCCGCAATTTCGTTGACTACAGTAGCATTATATCGTCATTCGTGTTCACCGGTTGGAGTTCGATCTGAGTGGATAACAATTTTGTAGCTTTCATCTGGCATGTTTTCCATGGCAGACTTAAACGATTGTATAAGTATAAGTTGATTATGATCATGAATTAGTGTCTGAAGATCGCAAATAATGCTTCTTTGAATACCTGGTATAACTTCACACCTCCTTTCAGCTTCTGCATTTGTATCACCAATTAAATAAATCTGCATAAACTTTGCCTGTTGATTAGCTAGGGAAAATATTGAGCCGATACGATAATAAATTTGTCCTTGTATAGAAAAAGTTGGAGAAAATCCTGGCATTTACGCCTTCTTATCAACTTCAAAAGAAGTCATTTGAAAGGATGCGTTGTATTTTCCTATGTTTCCCAGGAAATGTTTCGACTCCTCAGTTTCGGCGGTTAATAGATTTCGAAGAGGTTCGCTGGAGATTCTTCTAAGAGATGAATGGATTTTTCCTGCACTACAGCACATTCTCGGTGTTTCAGTTTTCCATTTCAAGGCTTGGCAGTACCGACAAACCACCGTCATTCCACCAGTTCTCAATTGATTGTGGCTTGCATAATCAAACGTACGATCATACTCAAAGGCTGCTTCAAAAAACAAACAGACCAACTAATTCTTTTTAAATTGCGTCGTCGATCAGCCTGTCGTATACATTCCTCATCACGCCTGGTACTAATCTGTTCCAAGGTTTCTTCGGCTCTTAGTGCAGCCTGATGTCGGGTTCAATAGGAACGTCGGAAATATGTCGTGTCCGATGTTTCTGCAGCCCTCAGCGCAGCCTGTCGTTGACTTTGTTGAGATCATCAAAGTTGAGATTATCAAAGTTTTTTTTTTTAAATAACCCACACTCAGGGGATGCCCTCTATACATGCGGTGTATTGCGTTGGCGAGTGGAAAGTGAAGGATCGGAAGGGGGAAAGAGGAGTAATTATTATTGACGCTTGCCTTGAACTTCTGGATGTTGCAATCAGTGGGAAATACATTTGCCGGAAGTCGATTCCACATACGGACTGTACGAGCGAAAAACGAATTTGATCTGTAGTGTATAGTGCGGTCAACTGGCCAATCGATAACAAACGGGACGGATGTCTGATGAACACACACCATGAAAGTAACGATAGAACAGCGTCACGCAACCCACATTCCGACGATGCTCAAAGGAAACAATAGAGTTGGATACCCTACTGTCACCTATCAGCACCATCGCTCTCCTTTGAACACGGTCAAGTAGCTCAAAGGATGATTTTGGAGCACCTTAAAAAGAAACAACAAAAAGGTCTCGAACCATAATAAAAAACTGCTCAAGTCATAAAAAGCAGCAGTTTATGACTTAATTACCGCCAAAATAATCAGAAAGCAAACTGATAAAGGAATAAGAAAACAAGTGTTTATAATGGGAAGTTGCTTGACAAACGGATAAGTGGCTTGAAGTCTTATAGACAAATTTCTGTTCTTCCAAATTTGTCTTAAAAATTGGATAAAATGTTTGTAAAAAAGCTAAATTTTTTTTTTATTAATATACGAGACTTGATAGCTGGTCACAACTTTGGCTTTAGAGAAAAGCATTCTACAATTGAATAAGTCCACAGAAAAGTAAATGTGGGTGAAAAAGCGATTAAAAAGAAAGAAGTGTGTTCCGCGCTACTTTTGGACGTCGGACAAGTTTTTGATAAAGTGTGCAATGCCATCATTTTCAAACTTCAAACATTGCCTTCACAGAAATTCTTTGTACTTATATTATTAAAATCTTACTTGAACAACGTTATTTTAGAGTAAAAATTGGTTGTGATTATTGTTCACTGAAAGACATAATAGCTTGTGTACCACAAGGGATCGTTCTTGAACCCGTGTTATATATCCTTTACACGAATGATCTTTCCGACACTCCAGAATCCATCATAGCAACATTCGCGTATGGCACAGTAATTGTAACAGCGAAAGAAGCTACAGCAAAAGTGCAAAGCCGGAAAAATTCAAAAAATACAAAATAAAATACTACGTATCAAAGAAAATACTCAATGATATATACGAAACTCTGATCATCATATAGACCTTAAAATAAAACCGTAGCGGAAGAAATAGCATCAGTTGCTCTGAGGCTGTAGCTAAACTTGGCATTACAACAACCCTGATATGAAGAAAATATTTGCATCAAAATATATCAAAAAAAGACTTAAAAGAACACGTCCAAATTGTTAATTTTTTCGCTCGAGATTGGAGTATGTGCCATTAAATTGGATCCCTAGCGTTGCAGTTCATATTAACAGAATTCAGAAAATCCAAAATTCTTTTATAGAATTAATTTCATTAAATTTAAGTTTCTTTGAAAATACTTAAACCTAGAAACAATATTGGGTTCGTAATGTTTTTACACGGAATGGTCATTAGTTTTACTGATTGTTTTGGCCTATTGTCGTACATTTAATTTTGGACGCCATCATGTTTTTAAGGCATTATACACCGTTTAACGATATGAAACATTTTTAAAACATTAAATAATATAGTTAATTAAATTAATATAATTTTTGAAAAGGTGACTTACTCCACAAGTTAGTAAGATCAGTTTGTTTTTATTTTCAAATGAAAATAATGAAATGACATTTGCATCGATTCTGTTCTTATTTTTTTTATTAAGAGCTATGTATGGCAGACGTTCGCTTTCCTGTACATGAATTTATGAAATATAGCAAGAATTTATGAAAAATAGCTGATACCTTACCAATAAGTTGAAAGAGGTTTGTCGTAACTTGATGTGAAAAGAGTAGAAATCCATGCATGAAACCTTTTTATTTGGAAGAACTACTCTAGTAATTGGTTGACTTGGGAGATTTGGAAGTGATACCTTTCTTGTCCTGCCAAAATATCAATGGATATTGAAGGGCGTCATAAAAACGATGTGTATCAGACACGCTTTTAAAGCCACCGTCTCTAGCATGAAAGACAATATCATGTGGCGATTCATGGTTTCCAGCTATTAACGCCGCAATTTCGTTGACTACTGTAGCACTATATCGTCATTCGTGTTCACCGGTTGGAGTTCGATCTGAGTGGATAACAATTTTGTAGCTTTCATCTGGCATGTTTTCCATGGCAGACTTAAACGATTGTATAAGTATAAGTTGATTATGATCATAAAGTAGTGTCTGAAGATCGCAAATAATGCTTCTTTGAATACCTGCTATAACTTCACACCTACTTTCAGCTTCTGCGTTTGTATCACCAATTAAATAAATCTGCATAAACTTTGCCTGTTGATTAGCTAGGGAAAATATTGAGCCGATACGATAATAAATTTGTCCTTGTATAGAAAAAGTTGGAGAAAATCCTGGCATTTACGCCTTCTTATCAACTTCAAAAGAAGTCATTTGAAAGGATGCGTTGTATTTTCCTATGTTTCCCAGGAAATGTTTCGACTCCTCAGTTTCGGCGGTTAATAGATTTCGAAGAGGTTCGTTGGAGGTACTTCTAAGAGATGAATGGATTTTTCCTGCACTACAGCACATTCTCGGTGTTTCAGTTTTCCATTTCAAGGCTTGGCAGTACTGACAAACCACCGTCATTCCACCAATTCTCAATTGATTGTGGCTTGCATAATCAAACGTACGATCATACTCAAAGGCTGCTTCAAAAAAAAAACAGACCAACTAATTCTTTTTAAATTGCGTCGTCGATCAGCCTGTCGTATACATTCCTCATCACGCCTGGTATTAATCTGTTCCAAGGTTTCTTCGGCTCTTAGTGCAGCCTGATGTTGGGTTCAATAAGAACGTCGGAAATATGTCGTGTCCGATGTTTCTGCAGCCCTCAGCGCAGCCTGTCGTTGACTTTGTTGAGATCATCAAAGTTGAGATTATCAAAGTTTTTTTTTAAATAACCCACACTCAGGGGATGCCCTCTATACATGCGGTGTATTGCGTTGGCGAGTGGAAAGTGAAGGATCGGAAGGGGGAAAGAGGAGTAATTATTATTGACGCTTGCCTTGAACTTCTGGATGTTGCAATCAGTGGGAAATACATTTGCCGGAAGTCGATTCCACATACGGACTGTACGAGCAAAAAACGAATTTGATCTGTAGTGTATAGTGCGGTCAACTGGCCAATCGATAACAAACGGGACGGATGTCTGATGAACACACACCATGAAAGTAACGATAGAACAGCGTCACGCAACCCACATTCCGACGATGCTCAAAGGAAACAATAGAGTTGGATACCCTACTGTCACCTATCAGGACCATCGCTCTCCTTTGAACACGGTCAAGTAGCTCCAAGGATGATTTTGGAGCACCTGCCCATATATGGGAGTTGTATTCCATCTTTGGCCTGATGTAAGTTGTATAGATATTGAAAAGATTAGAAGGAGTGAAGTATTTCTTGCACCGCTTTAAGAAGCCATGCTCTTGAGTGCTTCTTTCGAGACTTCGAATACATGTCTCGCCCAACGGGCGTCACATTGTATTTTCATGCCCAGAACATCGAGAGCTTCTGATTGTTCAATATCCGTACCATCGAGAGAAATTGACGATATTGTTGGGTCAGCGAATCGCTTGTGAGACAACAAGCAGCACTGTGTCTTACGTGCATTAAAATCTACTCTATTCACTCGACCCCATTCGGAAATGGCCAGTAGATCACGGCCAAGTGTCTCATCCATAATTCGCCTTTTGTCTTTAATATCTTGAAGACTCGGCCTACGGTCGAATGAATATGAATGACAGAGGTTACTATCATCTGCGAAAGAGTAGATTGGATTCACGGTCTGACCCAAAAGATCGTCAATGAAAATAAGAAATAAAGAGGGAGAAAGGACAGAGCCCTGTGGCACACCTGCGGTCAGCATATGTGTGTTGGATGAGAACCCATCTACAACAACTCTATTAGTGCGATCTCTAAGAAAGCTCAATATAAATCGAGCAAACGTATTACCGACACCAAAAGCGATCAACTTTGATATGAGTGCACCGTGCCAGACTCTATCAAAGGCCTTGGAGATATCTAGAGCCACGACCTTACTCTCACCAAACTGGTGGATAGACCGGCTCCAACGTTCCGACAAGAACGCCAACAGGTCTCCGGTAGAGCGATTTCTACGGAAGCCATACTGTCGATCACTAAGCAGGCAGTTGGACTCTAGATACCTCACAAGATGGTGGTTAACCATGCTCTCCATTACCTTGGAGAGCGCAGAGCATATCGCAATTGGCCGATAATTCGCAGGATTATTGGCTTCACCCTGTTTAGGGATCGGCTGGACGTTCGCAACCTTCCAACACGCTGGGAAAACTCCCGCACGGTAAGCAAGGTTGAAAAGTTTGCGTAATGGACGGGCTAGCGTCGACGAGCACTTACATAGGACAAGTGCCGAAATACCATCCGCGCCCGGGGATTTATTTACATCGAGGTTCGCAAGAACCCTTTTAACTCCACGCGTTCGAAAAAATATCTGAGGCATGGAACTTGATACGTTTTCGATCGCGGGGAGTGGTTCATTGCTTTCCGGCAAGGAAGAATTTCCAGCAGTTCAGTAATGGAGCTTTTGTTTAAACGCCAATTTCTGAACGCTTCCTCCTTTGATCTGACAGCATCCCTGCATGCCTGGTTAAACATTGTTTTTGGCTGGTTTAGCCGACATAATTTTATTTGGAACAAAAGTCTTTATTCCAAATAAAATTATATTTTGGATCAGTTCAGCCGCAGGATTTACGTCGTTATCAAGAAAGCAAAGTTTCCAATTGAAATGCTGGAAAAAGTGGTTGAGCTCATCCCAACGTGCCTTTTCGTAGAAAAAAACTGTCCGCTTTGGGGCTGGTATCGAAGCGACAAGAAGAGCGGAATACGGAAAGGATGCTGAAACAATGCAGTCATCGGAGTTACCAAGAGGTGCAAGTACATTAACTTCGTACTTTTCAGGGTGCGAAGTTAAGTAAAGGTCAAGAATGTTATGTTGGTGCCCTTCTACACACGGAATATGTGTCGGTTTATTCACAAGTTGCGTCAAGTCATTTTTCGCGGCGAAGAGCTCGGCGTATTGGCCCTCCGGAGTTGTATGGCTCGAATGTGAAAGCCAGGCGGAATTATGGACATTGAAATCTCCAGCAACGACAATTTCACTGTCTGGATAACTCTCCAAAACTTTCGATATTGAATCGGAAAGGGCGTCAAAGCCGTTTAGGGAAGCCTCCCTTTCCGAGTTTGGACTTCTATAAATAAACCCTTAATGTAGTACGTGTGTTCCAATCCTGAACTTTACCCAAAGGGAGTTAAATTCTGGATCTTGTGAGTTCAAGTGTTGCTGGCTCTGAAACACTATGTCATTACGTACATATACTACAAGATCTCTGTGGGAAATAAAAAGAGATAGGGTGTGGTACCCAGGAACGTGAAAATCCTGTGGATCAGAATCCTCACGGACCTGAGTCTCATTTAGAGCTAGAACATCAGGCCTATGAAAATGAATATGAGAAAACACAGCGAAAAAATTTGCACGCAACCCTCGTATGTTGGCAAAATGGATTTTAAATTTCTTTACCATTACGCCAACCAGAGAACAAAAAACAAGTGTCTGTGTGCAAATGCAGTTGTCGATCTTTCCCCCTTTGCCGCTGTTGATCCCAGCCAATGCTTAGTGATATGCCTTAGAAAGAAAGAAGAGGGCCAATTGCACTACGCGTACTGGATGGGAAAAGGGAGAGGGAAAACGAATGCACATACATTAATGAACATTAATATATATAATATTTGTTGAGAAATTGTCTGTTTCTATTGTTGTTGATTTTATGTGTTTTCGTTATTTTTCTGTTATTTGTAGTTATTGATGTTGTTATGGATTATGGTATGATATTGTTGGTTTGCGCGCTGTCGTTTAGTTGTTTTATTTTCGCGGGATTGTGTTTTTTCCTGTTTGTTTAGTGTGTGCGGGAGTAAATTCTTTTTTTATTCTTTATTTTTTTTTTGGTTTTATAGACGGACGAGAGAACTGTAACACGGACAACATTTAACGCGGAAGACATAGAAAACTCGTGCGGACTGGACGACAGACTGAACAGATGTGTTAAGCCATATCTTTTTGCGGTCCTTAGCGCTGACTGACGTTGACTTTGTTGAGAACGTCGAAGTTGAGCCATATCTGAGATTTCTACGGTCCTTAGCGCAGCTTGACGTTGACTTTGCTGAGATTGTCGAAGATCAGCGGCCTCTGAGGTTTTTGCGGTCCTAAGCGCACCTTGACGTTGACTTTGCTGAGAACGTTGAAAATTAGCTGTCTCTGAGGTTTCTGCTGTCCTAAGCGCAGTTTGACGTTGACTTTGCTGAGATCGTCGAAGATCAGCAGTCTCTGATGGTTCTGCAGCTCTCAGCGCTGCCTGGCGTTGAGTTTTCTGAGAACGTCGAGTATTAGCAATTTGAGAGGTTTGAGATTCTCTAACATTCCGCAATGCCAAAGTTGCTTTGGTCACTTTGGTAAGAGATGATTTTTTCTCAGTGGCATTTTTAGTTTAGATTGAAAAACTTTTAAAAACACGATTTACTTAAATTTTTTACTGCACAGATTTTGTATATGATATTTAGATTACGTTACACTGTTTACACGTCCGTATACTTTAATGGTTGAATGAACAATGGTTCTGTAAGCCAATAACCAATGTCTAAATTAAAAAATACCACACCTACCTACGCTTTTTGCAAAATAAACACATGTCAATTCAGAAGTACCGCGCCTACCTGTCCTTTGGGCATAAAAATGTGCTAAATCCCCGAAACTCAATTCAAAAATGAATTGACCTCACCTTTTCCCCCGAAAATGTAACATCTTAATTCATACCTGTTTTGTAAAAAAAATGATACCTGGTCCATTATACAAAAGTTAACCGCGAATATCTTTGAAAGGCGAATTTCCCGTGAAAAGTTAACATACCTAACAAAAAACGGTGTTATGTGTCCTTATATATTGAGTACAATTTGTTTGTTAAATTTGAAAGAGGTCAACATTTTAGTACTTGTAAATTTTCCATGCTTTTGTGACGGTATATATTGCGTAATACTTAGAATAGCCAAAATGTATTGTTCCGAAGAACAACATGCTGAAATTGAAGATTGCTTGGGAGCCCAATTTTTTTGGCCGAGATGTGACGATTGTAAGATTTTAGAAGGATCGGAGTAGCGGTTCATCCGTAATTGCTTGGGGGATTGTGTGCCCTCTGTCTTTTTATAGTTTGAGGTAGTGGGTGGGGCCACGCTCGATTTTCCAAACTTTGTTTCAAATACTCTCTGCATGTGTTTGGGCCAACAGTAATATATTCTTAAAATTTCATGATGATCAGACTCTTATTATGACTGTTATAACAGGTATTTTAAAAAGGGGCGTTGCCCTGCCCTTTTTTCCCAAAAATATGGTTGCGTCATATCAGTAGTATATGTATTAAACCTCACATTCCCGCTCTTATACTTACTTACTTACTTAAGTTGGCGCTACAACCTATTGTTGGTCTTAGCCTGCGTCAGAAATGTTTTCCAAGCACTTCGATCTTGTGCGTGCTGTCTCCAGTTCGTAATACCAAGGATTTTCATATCTTCATCCACAGTGTCCTTCCACCGGAGCCTCGGTCTGCTCCGTCTGCGCATTCCGTGGTAGTTGTCGTCCAACGCCTTTCTAGCTGGAGCATTCTGATCCATTCGACTGACATGTCCTAGCCAGCGCAATCGCTGTATTTTGATTCGCTTAACCACGTTCATGTCAGGATACAGCTCATACAGCTCACGGTTCGTTCGACGTCTATACTCTCCGTTAGCACAGCTGGGCCCATAGATTTTGCGAAGGATCTTTCTCTCGAACACACCCAGCATCGCTTCGTCTGCTTTCGCAAGTACCCATGCTTCAGCGCCATATAAAAGCACAGGTAGAATAAGCGTGTTGTAAAGCGTTATTTTCGTTCGCTGTTTGGTTAGCCCAAAGTAGCATCTATTTGCCAGCACGATCCTTCTTTTAATTTCGGTGCTGACATTATTTTTCGTATTAATGGCGGAGCCGAGGTATATAAACTCATCAACTACCTCGACTTTGCAACTGCCCGCATCAACAATGTCGCCTTTCTTCCGTCGCGACGTTTCTTTTGCAGTTGCAAGCATAAACTTAGTTTTGTCCTCGTTCACTTCTAGACCCATCTTTGCCGACTCCTTCTCAACTCTAGAAAATGCAGCAGTTACCTCTCGCTCTATTTTTCCGACAATGTCGATATCGTCGGCATACGCGAGGAGAATGTGGCCTTTGGTGTTAACAGTGCCAGTTTTATTAACCACTGCATTTTCTAGTACCTTTTCCAACAGAATGTTGAAAAAATTACACGACAAGCTGTCACCTTGTCTCAGACCTCTTGTAGTGGTGAATGTCTCGGAGAGGTCGCTTCCTATTTTTACTGAGGACTTAGTGTCACTCAGTGTCATTCTACAAAGGCGTATAAGTTTTGCAGGGATCTCATACGCAGACATGGTTTCAAACAGTTTTTCTCTTATCGGAGTATCGAAGGCGGCTTTATAATCGATGAAAAGATGGTATGTATCGATTTGCTTTTCGTGGGTCTTTTCCAGGATTTGGCGTAGTGTGATTATCTGGTCGATTGTTGATTTATTCGGCATGAAGTCACACTGATAGGTTTGAATCAGGTTGTCTAATTTTGGCTTAAGTCGTTCACAAAGTACGCTCGCTAGGATCTTGTATGCGATTAATAGGAGACTTATGCCGCGGTAATTGGCGCAAACGGTCTTGTCTCCTTTTTTATGAATCGGACACAGTATACTGAGGTTCCAATCATCAGGCATGCGTTCATGCTTCCAGATTGTGCAGACTAGCTGATGCATGCACCTTATCAGTTCGTCTCCTCCGGTCTTATACAGCTCTGCCGGTATAGTCTAATAGTCTGGGAGATATCGTCGTTTTAAATTTTGAGGTGTGTGGGCGGGGCCGTGCCCCCTTTCCAAAAATTGATTTCAAGTAGCCTATGCATATCTCTAGACCAACTATAACATACTGTACAAATTTCAGGACGATCATACTATTATTATGGCTGTTAGAACTATTTATTTAAAAAGGGGCGTGGCACCGCCTACTTTTCAAAAAAATAGTTTTCATCATACCAGGAGTATATGTACAAACAGCATCTTTTTACATCTAAAAGTCTATGAGATATAGCCGTTTGAAATTTCGAGGTGTGTGGGCGGTGCCACGCCCACTTGACGAGAGAACTGTAACACGGACAACATTTAACGCGGAAGACATAGACTCGTGCGGACTGGACGACAGACTGAACAGATGTGTTAAGCCATATCTGAGGTTTTTTGCGGTCCTTAGCGCTGACTGACGTTGACTTTGATGAGAACGTCGAAGTTGAGCCATATCTGAGATTTCTACGGTCCTTAGCGCAGCTTGACGTTGACTTTGCTGAGATTGTCGAAGATCAGCGGCCTCTGAGGTTTTTGCGGTCCTAAGCGCACCTTGACGTTGACTTTGCTGAGAACGTTGAAAATTAGCTGTCTCTGAGGTTTCTGCTGTCCTAAGCGCAGTTTGACGTTGACTTTGCTGAGATCGTCGAAGATCAGCAGTCTCTGATGGTTCTGCAGCTCTCAGCGCTGCCTGGCGTTGAGTTTTCTGAGAACGTCGAGTATTAGCAATTTGAGAAGTTTTGAGATTCTCTAACATTCCGCAATGCCAAAGTTGCTTTGGTCACTTTGGTAAGAGATGATTTTTTCTCAGTGGCATTTTTAGTTTAGATTGAAAAACTTTTAAAAACACGATTTACTTAAATTTTTTACTGCACAGATTTTGTATATGATATTTAGATTACGTTACACTGTTTACACGTCCGTATACTTTAATGGTTGAATGAACAATGGTACTGTAAGCCAATAACCAATGTCTAAATTTAAAAATACCACACCTACCTACGCTTTTTGCAAAATAAACACATGTCAATTCAGAAGTACCGCGCCTACCTGTCCTTTGGGCATAAAAATGTGCTAAAACCCCGAAACTCAATTCAAAAATGAATTGACCTCACCTTTTCCCCCGAAAATGTAACATCTTAATTCATACCTGTTTTGTAAAAAAATGATACCTGGTCCATTATACAAAAGTTAACCGCGAATATCTTTGAAAGGCGAATTTCCCGTGAAAAGTTAACATACCTAACAAAAAACGGTGTTATGTGTCCTTACATATTGAGTACAATTTGTTTGTTAAATTTGAAAGAGGTCAACAATTTAGCTACTTGTAAATTTTCCATGCTTTTGTGACGGTATATATTGCGTAATACTTAGAATAGCCAAAATGTATTGTTCCGAAGAACAACATGCTGAAATTGAAGATTGCTTGGGAGCCCAATTTTTTGGCCGAGATGTGACGATTGTAAGATTTTAGAAGGATCGGAGTAGCGGTTCATCCGTAATTGCTTGGGGGATTGTGTGCCCTCTGTCTTTTTATAGTTTGAGGTAGTGGGTGGGGCCACGCTCGATTTTCCAAACTTTGTTTCAAATACTCTCTGCATGTGTTTGGGCCAACTGTAATATATTCTTAAAATTTCATGATGATCAGACTCTTATTATGACTGTTATAACACGTATTTTAAATAGGGGCGTTTCCCTGCCCTTTTTTCCCAAAAATATTGTTGCGTCATATCAGTAGTATATGTATTAAACCTCACATTCCCGCTCTAATACTTACTTACTTACTTAAGTTGGCGCTACAACCTATTATTGGTCTTAGCCTGCGTCAGAAATGTTTTCCAAGCACTTCGATCTTGTGCGTGATGTCTCCAGTTCGTAATACCAAGGATTTTCATATCTTCATCCACTTTGTCCTTCCACCGGAGCCTCGGTCTGCTCCGTCTGCGCATTCCGTGGTAGTTGTCGTCCAACGCCTTTCTAGCTGGAGCATTCTGATCCATTCGACTGACATGTCCTAACCAGCGCAATCGCTGTATTTTGATTCGCTTAACCACGTTCATGTCAGGATACATCTCATACAGCTCACGGTTCGTTCGACGTTTATACTCTCCGTTAGCACAGCTGGGCCCATAGATTTTGCGAAGGATCTTTCTCTCGAACACACCCAGCATCGCTTCGTCTGCTTTCGCAAGTACCCATGCTTCAGCGCCATATAAAAGCACAGGTAGAATAAGCGTGTTGTAAAGCGTTATTTTCGTTCGCCGAGAGAGGGCTCTGTTCTTTAGCTGTTTGCTTAGCCCAAAGTAGCATCTATTTGCCAGCACGATCCTTCTTTTAATTTCGGTGCTGACATTATTTTTCGTATTAATGGCGGAGCCGAGGTATATAAACTCATCAACTACCTCGACTTTGCAACTGCCCGCCTCAACAATGTCGCCTTTCTTCCGTCGCGACGTTTCTTTTGCAGTTGCAAGCATAATCTTAGTTTTGTCCTCGTTCACTTCTAGACCCATCTTTGCCGACTCCTTCTCAACTCTAGAAAATGCAGCAGTTACCTCTCGCTCTATTTTTCCGACAATGTCGATATCGTCGGCATACACGAGGAGAATGTGGCCTTTGGTGTTAACAGTGCCAGTTTTATTAACCACTGCATTTTCTAGTACCTTTTCCAACAGAATGTTGAAAAAATTACACGACAAGCTGTCACCTTGTCTCAGACCTCTTGTAGTGGTGAATGTCTCGGAGAGGTCGCTTCCTATTTTTACTGAGGACTTAGTGTCACTCAGTGTCATTCTACAAAGGCGTATAAGTTTTGCAGGGATCTCATACGCAGACATGGTTTCAAACAGTTTTTCTCTTATCGGAGTATAGAAGGCGGCTTTATAATCGATGAAAAGATGGTATGTATCGATTTGCTTTTCGTGGGTCTTTTCCAGGATTTGGCGTAGTGTGATTATCTGGTCGATTGTTGATTTATTCGGCATGAAGCCACACTGATAGGTTTGAATCAGGTTGTCTAATTTTGGCTTAAGTCGTTCACAAAGTACGGTCGCTAGGATCTTGTATGCGATTAATAGGAGACTTATGCCGCGGTAATTGGCGCAAACGGTCTTGTCTCCTTTTTTATGAATCGGACACAGTATACTGAGGTTCCAATCATCAGGCATGCGTTCATTCTTCCAGATTGTGCAGACTAGCTGATGCATGCACCTTATCAGTTCGTCTCCTCCGGTCTTATACAGCTCTGCCGGTATAGTCTAATAGTCTGGGAGATATTGTCGTTTTAAATTTTGAGGTGTGTGGGCGGGGCCGTGCCCCCTTTCCAAAAATTGATTTCAAGTAGCCTATGCATATCTCTAGACCAACTATAACATACTGTACAAATTTTAGGACGATCATACTATAATTATGGCTGTTAGAACTATTTATTTAAAAAGGGGCGTGGCACCGCCTACTTTTCAAAAAAATACTTTTCATCATACCAGGAGTATATGTACAAACAGCATCTTTTTACATCTAAAAGTCTATGAGATATAGCCGTTTGAAATTTCGAGGTGTGTGGGCGGTGCCACGCCCACTTGATTTATCAAAATTTCAAGTACCCTTTTTTAATTTGTGTAGGACTATCATTGAGCAAAATTTCATGAAGATTGGTTTATCGGCTCAGACTTCATTAACGCACAAACAAACAAACTTTCACATTTATAATATTAGTAGGATATTTTTGTAATACGAGTATATGCTGCTAATCTTTAATGATATACTTACAATTTGCAGGCCTAATAAAACAAAAACGAAAATTCCGTTTCCATATGTAAACTTTCGATCATAGGATGAAGTGTATATATAAGTTTGCGGTTCCGAGTCTTAGGTCTTGAAATGCTTTTTTGCGACTCTTGTGTGTACTTATATACACATTATTCATCTTTGTAAAATTCCAAGACGATCTAGCTAAGGCCGCCTTCACTTCTTTAACGCACGATTCTGTAGAAAGCAGAAGAGCTAGAGTCTTCATACCTACCAGTTACCATTGAAATTGTAACTACATAACCTTAATAATTAGCTTTTGAAGACATGCTTAGACGCAGATTAAAACTGGTATCGATCCATTTTTTGTTATTGCCCCACTTTAAAGGTCCCCTCTGATCAGTAAAAAAATTTTGACTCGAAGTATTGGTTAAGCGCCTACGAGGTAAAATTAAAAAAACAACATGTTTTTTAGTAAATGTGTATATTGATCGCCTGGTCCAACAAAGGCAGACCTTCCAGAGATTTTTGGGGAAATAATTGATTAATGGAGCTAAAACACACATAACATTTTAACAGCAGGACACTTGAATATCGACTGGGTTAAAAACAAACCATGGAAAATAATTACAACGGTAATGGGTTAAAGCAAATTATGATAGAATACATAAGAATAACACAAACTCCAAGACATTACTTTATTTTATAATAACAAATAATAGTCTTTCTTCATGGAAAGACTTACATTGCAATAACGTCTCCAAATTGTGCAACTGTATTAAGGAAAGAAGCGTTCGGGGAGAAACTGTTTTCGACCAAAATTTTGTTCAGTTGAGGATCATGCCCAGAACATCGAGAGCTTCTGATTGTTCAATATCCGTACCATCGAGAGAAATTGACGATATTGTTGGGTCAGCGAATCGCTTGTGAGACAACAAGCAGCACTGTGTCTTACGTACATTAAAATCTACTCTATTCACTCGACCCCATTCGGAAATGGCCAGTAGATCACGGCCAAGTGTCTCTTCCATAATTCGCCTTTTGTCTTTAATATCTTGAAGACTCGGCCTACGGTCGAATGAATATGAATGACAGAGGTTACTATCATCTGCGAAAGAGTAGATTGGATTCACGGTCTGACCCAAAAGAAAAAAAAATCGTCAATGAAAATAAGAAATAAAGAGGGAGAAAGGACAGAGCCCTGTGGCACACCTGCGGTCAGCATATGTGTGTTGGATGAGAACCCATCTACAACAACTCTATTAGTGCGATCTCTAAGAAAGCTCAATATAAATCGAGCAAACGTATTACCGTCACCAAAAGCGATCAACTTTGATATGAGTGCACCGTGCCAGACTCTATCAAAGGCCTTGGAGATATCTAGAGCCACGACCTTACTCTCACCAAACTGGTGAATAGACCGGCTCCAACGTTCCGACAAGAACGCCAACAGGTCTCCGGTAGAGCGATTTCTACGGAAGCCATACTGTCGATCACTAAGCAGGCAGTTGGACTCTAGATACCTCACAAGATGGTGGTTAACCATGCTCTCCATTACCTTGGAGAGCGCAGAGCAAATCGCAATTGGCCGATAATTCGCAGGATTATTGGCTTCACCCTGTTTAGGGATCGGCTGGACGTTCGCAACCTTCCAACACGCTGGGAAAACTCCCGCACGGTAAGCAAGGTTGAAAAGTTTGCGTAATGGACGGGCTAGCGTCGACGAGCACTTACATAGGACAAGTGCCGAAATACCATCCGCGCCCGGGGATTTATTTACATCGAGGTTCGCAAGAACCCTTTTAACTCCACGCGTTCGAAAAAATATCTGAGGCATGGAACTTGATACGTTTTCGATCGCGGGGAGTGGTTCATTGCTTTCCGGCAAGGAAGAATTTCCAGCAGTTCAGTAATGGAGTTTTTGTTTAAACGCCAATTTCTGAACGCTTCCTCCTTTGATCTGACAGCATCCCTGCATGCCTGGTTAAACATTGTTTTTGGCTGGTTTAGCCGACATAATTTTATTTGGAACAAAAGTCTTTATTCCAAATAAAATTATATTTTGGATCAGTTCAGCCGCAGGATTTACGTCGTTATCAAGAAAGCAAAGTTTCCAATTGAAATGCTGGAAAAAGTGGTTGAGCTCATCCCAACGTGCCTTTTCGTAGAAAAAAACTGTCCGCTTTGGGGCTGGTATCGAAGCGACAAGAAGAGCGGAATACGGAAAGGATGCTGAAACAATGCAGTGATCGGAGTTACCAAGAGGTGCAAGTACATTAACTTCGTACTTTTCAGGGTGCGAAGTTAAGTAAAGGTCAAGAATGTTATGTTGGTGCCCTTCTACACACGGAATATGTGTCGGTTCATTCACAAGTTGCGTCAAGTCATTTTTCGCGGCGAAGAGCTCGGCGTATTGGCCCTCCGGAGTTGTATGGCTCGAATGTGAAAGCCAGGCGGAATTATGGACATTGAAATCTCCAGCAACGACAATTTCACTGTCTGGATAACTCTCCAAAACTTTCGATATTGAATCGGAAAGGGCGTCAAAGCCGTTTAGGGAAGCCTCCCTTTCCGAGTTTGTACTTCTATAAATAAACCCTTAATGTAGTACGTGTGTTCCAATCCTGAACTTTACCCAAAGGGAGTTAAATTCTGGATCTTGTGAGTTCAAGTGTTGCTGGCTCTGAAACACTATGTCATTACGTACATATACTACAAGATCTCTGTGGGAAATAAAAAGAGATAGGGTGTGGTACCCAGGAACGTGAAAATCCTGTGGATCAGAATCCTCACGGACCTGAGTCTTATTTAGAGCTAGAACATCAGGCCTATGAAAATGAATATGAGAAAACACAGCGAAAAAATTTGCACGCAACCCTCGTATGTTGGCAAAATGGATTTTAAATTTCTTTACCATTACGCCAACCAGAGAACAAAAAACAAGTGTCTGTGTGCAAATGCAGTTGTCGATCTTTCCCCCTTTGCCGCTGTTGATCCCAGCCAATGCTTAGTGATATGCCTTAGAAAGAAAGAAGAGGGCCAATTGCACTACGCGTACTGGATGGGAAAAGGGAGAGGGAAAACGAATGCACATACATTAATGAACATTAATATATGTAATATTTGTTGTGTTTGTTGAGAAATTGTCTGTTTCTATTGTTGTTGATTTTATGTGTTTTCGTTATTTTTCTGTTATTTGTAGTTATTGATGTTGTTATGGATTATGGTGTGATATTGTTGGTTTGCGCGCTGTGGTTTAGTTGTTTTATTTTCGCGGGTTTGTGTTTTTTCCTGTTTGTTTAGTGTGTGCGGGAGTAAATTCTTTTTTTTATTCTTTATTTTTTTTTTGGTTTTATAGACGGACGAGAGAACTGTAACACGGACAACATTTAACGCGGAAGACATAGAAAACTCGTGCGGACTGGACGACAGACTGAACAGATGTGTTAAGCCATATCTTTTTGCGGTCCTTAGCGCTGACTGACGTTGACTTTGTTGAGAACGTCGAAGTTGAGCCATATCTGAGATTTCTACGGTCCTTAGCGCAGCTTGACGTTGACTTTGCTGAGATTGTCGAAGATCAGCGGCCTCTGAGGTTTTTGCGGTCCTAAGCGCACCTTGACGTTGACTTTGCTGAGAACGTTGAAAATTAGCTGTTTCTGAGGTTTCTGCTGTCCTAAGCGCAGTTTGACGTTGACTTTGCTGAGATCGTCGAAGATCAGCAGTCTCTGATGGTTCTGCAGCTCTCAGCGCTGCCTGGCGTTGAGTTTTCTGAGAACGTCGAGTATTAGCAATTTGAGAAGTTTTGAGATTCTCTAACATTCCGCAATGCCAAAGTTGCTTTGGTCACTTTGGTAAGAGATGATTTTTTCTCAGTGGCATTTTTAGTTAAATTGAAAAACTTTTAAAAACACGATTTACTTAAATTTTTTACTGCACAGATTTTGTATATGATATTTAGATTACGTTACACTGTTTACACGTCCGTATACTTTAATGGTTAAATGAACTATGGTACTGTAAGCCAATAACCAATGTCTAAATTAAAAAATACCACACCTACCTACGCTTTTTGCAAAATAAACACATGTCAATTCAGAAGTACCGCGCCTACCTGTCCTTTGGGCATAAAAATGTGCTAAATCCCCGAAACTCAATTCAAAAATGAATTGACCTCACCTTTTCCCCCGAAAATGTAACATCTTAATTCATACCTGTTTTGTAAAAAAATGATACCTGGTCCATTATACAAGAGTTAACCGCGAATATCTTTGAAAGGCGAATTTCCCGTGAAAAGTTAACATACCTAACAAAAAACGGTGTTATGTGTCCTTACATATTGAGTACAATTTGTTTGTTAAATTTGAAAGAGGTCAACATTTTAGCTACTTGTAAATTTTCCATGCTTTTGTGACGGTATATATTGCGTAATACTTAGAATAGCCAAAATGTATTGTTCCGAAGAACAACATGCTGAAATTGAAGATTGCTTGGGAGCCCAATTTTTTGGCCGAGATGTGACGATTGTAAGATTTTAGAAGGATCGGAGTAGCGGTTCATCCGTAATTGCTTGGGGGATTGTGTGCCCTCTGTCTTTTTATAGTTTGAGGTAGTGGGTGGGGCCACGCTCGATTTTCCAAACTTTGTTTCAAATACTCTCTGTATGTGTTTGGGCCAACTGTAATATATTCTTAAAATTTCATGATGATCAGACTCTTATTATGACTGTTATAACACGTATTTTAAAAAGGGGCGTTGCCCTGCCCTTTTTTCCCAAAAATATTGTTGCGTCATATCAGTAGTATATGTATTAAACCTCACATTCCCGCTCTTATACTTACTTACTTAAGTTGGCGCTACAACCTATTGTTGGTCTTAGCCTGCGCCATATAAAAGCACAGGTAGAATAAGCGTGTTGTAAAGCGTTATTTTCGTTCGCCGAGAGAGGGCTCTGTTCTTTAGCTGTTTGCTTAGCCCAAAGTAGCATCTATTTGCCAGCACGATCCTTCTTTTAATTTCGGTGCTGACATTATTTTTCGTATTAATGGCGGAGCCGAGGTATATAAACTCATCAACTACCTCGACTTTGCAACTGCCCGCCTCAACAATGTCGCCTTTCTTCCGTCGCGACGTTTCTTTTGCAGTTGCAAGCATAATCTTAGTTTTGTCCTCGTTCACTTCTAGACCCATCTTTGCCAACTCCTTCTCAACTCTAGAAAATGCAGCAGTTACCTCTCGCTCTATTTTTCCGACAATGTCGATATCGTCGGCATACGCGAGGAGAATGTGGCCTTTGGTGTTAACAGTGCCAGTTTTATTAACCACTGCATTTTCTAGTACCTTTTCCAACAGAATGTTGAAAAAATTACACGACAAGCTGTCACCTTGTCTGAGACCTCTTGTAGTGGTGAATGTCTCGGAGAGGTCGCTTCCTATTTTTACTGAGGACTTAGTGTCACTCAGTGTCATTCTACAAAGGCGTATAAGTTTTGCAGGGATCTCATACGCAGACATGGTTTCAAACAGTTTTTCTCTAGACTTATGCCGCGGTAATTGGCGCAAACGGTCTTGTCTCCTTTTTTATGAATCGGACACAGTATACTGAGGTTCCAATCATCAGGCATGCGTTCATTCTTCCAGATTGTGCAGACTAGCTGATGCATGCACCTTATCAGTTCGTCTCCTCCGGTCTTATACAGCTCTGCCGGTATAGTCTAATAGTCTGGGAGATATCGTCGTTTTAAATTTTGAGGTGTGTGGGCGGGGCCGTGCCCCCTTTCCAAAAATTGATTTCAAGTAGCCTATGCATATCTCTAGACCAACTATAACATACTGTACAAATTTCAGGACGATCATACTATTATTATGGCTGTTAGAACTATTTATTTAAAAAGGGGCGTGGCACCGCCTACTTTTCAAAAAAATATTTTTCATCATACCAGGAGTATATGTACAAACAGCATCTTTTTACATCTAAAAGTCTATGAAATATAGCCGTTTGAAATTTCGAGGTGTGTGGGCGGTGCACGCCCACTTGACGAGAGAACTGTAACACGGACAACATTTAACGCGAAAGACATAGAAAACTCGTGCGGACTGGACGACCGACTGAACAGATGTGTTAAGCCATATCTGTGGTTTTTTGCGGTCCTTAGCGCTGACTGACGTTGACTTTGTTGAGAACGTCGAAGTTGAGCCATGTCTGAGATTTCTACGGTCCTTAGCGCAGCTTGACGTTGACTTTGCTGAGATTGTCGAAGATCAGCGGCCTCTGAGGTTTTTGCGGTCCTAAGCGCACCTTGACGTTGACTTTGCTGGGAACGTTGAAAATTAGCTGTCTCTGAGGTTTCTGCTGTCCTAAGCGCAGTTTGACGTTGACTTTGCTGAGATCGTCGAAGATCAGCAGTCTCTGATGGTTCTGCAGCTCTCAGCGCTGCCTGGCGTTGAGTTTTCTGAGAACGTCGAGTATTAGCAATTTGAGAAGTTTTGAGATTCTCTAACATTCCGCAATGGTAAAGTTGCTTTGGTCACTTTGGTAAGAGATGATTTTTTCTCAGTGGCATTTTTAGTTTAGATTGAAAAACTTTTAAAAACACGATTTACTTAAATTTTTTACTGCACAGATTTTGTATATGATATTTAGATTACGTTACACTGTTTACACGTCCGTATACTTTAATGGTTGAATGAACAATGGTACTGTAAGCCAATAACCAATGTCTAAATTAAAAAATACCACACCTACCTACGCTTTTTGCAAAATAAACACATGTCAATTCAGAAGTACCGCGCCTACCTGTCCTTTGGGCATAAAAATGTGCTAAAACCCCGAAACTCAATTCAAAAATGAATTGACCTCACCTTTTCTCCCGAAAATGTAACATCTTAATTCATACCTGTTTTGTAAAAAAATGATACCTGGTCCATTATACAAAAGTTAACCGCGAATATCTTTGAAAGGCGAATTTCCCGTGAAAAGTTAACATACCTAACAAAAAACGGTGTTATGTGTCCTTACATATTGAGTACAATTTGTTTGTTAAATTTGAAAGAGGTCAACATTTTAGCTACTTGTAAATTTTCCATGCTTTTGTGACGGTATATATTGCGTAATACTTAGAATAGCCAAAATGTATTGTTCCGAAGAACAACATGCTGAAATTGAAGATTGCTTGGGAGCCCAATTTTTTGGCCGAGATGTGACGATTGTAAGATTTTAGAAGGATCGGAGTAGCGGTTCATCCGTAATTGCTTGGGGGATTGTGTGCCCTCTGTCTTTTTATAGTTTGAGGTAGTGGGTGGGGCCACGCTCGATTTTCCAAACTTTGTTTCAAATACTCTCTGTATGTGTTTGGGCCAACTGTAATATATTCTTAAAATTATTATGACTGTTATAACACGTATTTTAAAAAGGGGCGTTGCCCTGCCCTTTTTTCCCAAAAGTATTGTTGCGTCATATCAGTAGTATATGTATTAAACCTCACATTCCCGCTCTAATACTTACTTACTTACTTAAGTTGGCGCTACAACCTATTGTTGGTCTTAGCCTGCGTCAGAAATGTTTTCCAAGCACTTCGATCTTGTGCGTGATGTCTCCAGTTCGTAATACCAAGGATTTTCATATCTTCATCCACTTTGTCCTTCCACCGGAGCCTCGGTCTGCTCCGTCTGCGCATTCCGTGGTAGTTGTCGTCCAACGCCTTTCTAGCTGGAGCATTCTGATCCATTCGACTGGCATGTCCTAGCCAGCGCAATCGCTGTATTTTGATTCGCTTAACCACGTTCATGTCAGGATACAGCTCATACAGCTCACGGTTCGTTCGACGTCTATACTCTCCGTTAGCACAGCTGGGCCCATAGATTTTGCGAAGGATCTTTCTCTCGAACACACCCAGCATCGCTTAGTCTGCTTTCGCAAGTACCCATGCTTCAGCGCCATATAAAAGCACAGGTAGAATAAGCGTGTTGTAAAGCGTTATTTTCGTTCGCCGAGAGAGGGCTCTGTTCTTTAGCTGTTTGCTTAGCCCAAAGTAGCATCTATTTGCCAGCACGATCCTTCTTTTAATTTCGGTGCTGACATTATTTTTCGTATTAATGGCGGAGCCGAGGTATATAAACTCATCAACTACCTCGACTTTGCAACTGCCCGCCTCAACAATGTCGCCTTTCTTCCGTCGCGACGTTTCTTTTGCAGTTGCAAGCATAATCTTAGTTTTGTCCTCGTTCACTTCTAGACCCATCTTTGCCGACTCCTTCTCAACTCTAGAAAATGCAGCAGTTACCTCTCGCTCTATTTTTCCGACAATGTCGATATCGTCGGCATACGCGAGGAGAATGTGGCCTTTGGTGTTAACAGTGCCAGTTTTATTAACCACTGCATTTTCTAGTACCTTTTCCAACAGAATGTTGAAAAAATTACACGACAAGCTGTCACCTTGTCTCAGACCTCTTGTAGTGGTGAATGTCTAGGAGAGGTCGCTTCCTATTTTTACTGAGGACTTAGTGTCACTCAGTGTCATTCTACAAAGGCGTATAAGTTTTGCAGGGATCTCATACGCAGACATGGTTTCAAACAGTTTTTCTCTTATCGGAGTATCGAAGGCGGCTTTATAATCGATGAAAAGATGGTATGTATCGATTTGCTTTTCGTGGGTCTTTTCCAGGATTTGGCGTAGTGTGATTATCTGGTCGATTGTTGATTTATTCGGCATGAAGCCACACTGATAGGTTTGAATCAGGTTGTCTAATTTTGGCTTAAGTCGTTCACAAAGTACGCTCGCTAGGATCTTGTATGCGATTAATAGGAGACTTATGCCGCGGTAATTGGCGCAAACGGTCTTGTCTCCTTTTTTATGAATCGGACACAGTATACTGAGGTTCCAATCATCAGGCATGCGTTCATTCTTACAGATTGTGCAGACTAGCTGATGCATGCACCTTATCAGTTCGTCTCCTCCGGTCTTATACAGCTCTGCCGGTATAGTCTAATAGTCTGGGAGATATCGTCGTTTTAAATTTTGAGGTGTGTGGGCGGGGCCGTGCCCCCTTTCCAAAAATTGATTTCAAGTAGCCTATGTATATCTCTAGACCAACTATAACATACTGTACAAATTTCAGGACGATCATACTATTATTATGGCTGTTAGAACTATTTATTTAAAAAGGGGCGTGGCACCGCCTACTTTTCAAAAAAATATTTTTCATCATACCAGGAGTATATGTACAAACAGCATCTTTTTACATCTAAAAGTCTATGAAATATAGCCGTTTGAAATTTCGAGGTGTGTGGGCGGTGCACGCCCACTTGACGAGAGAACTGTAACACGGACAACATTTAACGCGGAAGACATAGAAAACTCGTGCGGACTGGACGACCGACTGAACAGATGTGTTAAGCCATATCTGTGGTTTTTTGCGGTCCTTAGCGCTGACTGACGTTGACTTTGTTGAGAACGTCGAAGTTGAGCCATGTCTGAGATTTCTACGGTCCTTAGCGCAGCTTGACGTTGACTTTGCTGAGATTGTCGAAGATCAGCGGCCTCTGAGGTTTTTGCGGTCCTAAGCGCACCTTGACGTTGACTTTGCTGGGAACGTTGAAAATTAGCTGTCTCTGAGGTTTCTGCTGTCCTAAGCGCAGTTTGACGTTGACTTTGCTAAGATCGTCGAAGATCAGCAGTCTCTGATGGTTCTGCAGCTCTCAGCGCTGCCTGGCGTTGAGTTTTCTGAGAACGTCGAGTATTAGCAATTTGAGAAGTTTTGAGATTCTCTAACATTCCGCAATGGTAAAGTTGCTTTGGTCACTTTGGTAAGAGATGATTTTTTCTCAGTGGCATTTTTAGTTTAGATTGAAAAACTTTTAAAAACACGATTTACTTAAATTTTTTACTGCACAGATTTTGTATATGATATTTAGATTACGTTACACTGTTTACACGTCCGTATACTTTAATGGTTGAATGAACAATGGTACTGTAAGCCAATAACCAATGTCTAAATTAAAAAATACCACACCTACCTACGCTTTTTGCAAAATAAACACATGTCAATTCAGAAGTACCGCGCCTACCTGTCCTTTGGGCATAAAAATGTGCTAAAACCCCGAAACTCAATTCAAAAATGAATTGACCTCACCTTTTCTCCCGAAAATGTAACATCTTAATTCATACCTGTTTTGTAAAAAAATGATACCTGGTCCATTATACAAAAGTTAACCGCGAATATCTTTGAAAGGCGAATTTCCCGTGAAAAGTTAACATACCTAACAAAAAACGGTGTTATGTGTCCTTACATGTTGAGTACAATTTGTTTGTTAAATTTGAAAGAGGTCAACATTTTAGCTACTTGTAAATTTTCCATGCTTTTGTGACGGTATATATTGCGTAATACTTAGAATAGCCAAAATGTATTGTTCCGAAGAACAACATGCTGAAATTGAAGATTGCTTGGGAGCCCAATTTTTTGGCCGAGATGTGACGATTGTAAGATTTTAGAAGGATCGGAGTAGCGGTTCATCCGTAATTGCTTGGGGGATTGTGTGCCCTCTGTCTTTTTATAGTTTGAGGTAGTGGGTGGGGCCACGCTCGATTTTCCAAACTTTGTTTCAAATACTCTCTGTATGTGTTTGGGCCAACTGTAATATATTCTTAAAATTATTATGACTGTTATAACACGTATTTTAAAAAGGGGCGTTGCCCTGCCCTTTTTTCCCAAAAGTATTGTTGCGTCATATCAGTAGTATATGTATTAAACCTCACATTCCCGCTCTAATACTTACTTACTTACTTAAGTTGGCGCTACAACCTATTGTTGGTCTTAGCCTGCGTCAGAAATGTTTTCCAAGCACTTCGATCTTGTGCGTGATGTCTCCAGTTCGTAATACCAAGGATTTTCATATCTTCATCCACTTTGTCCTTCCACCGGAGCCTCGGTCTGCTCCGTCTGCGCATTCCGTGGTAGTTGTCGTCCAACGCCTTTCTAGCTGGAGCATTCTGATCCATTCGACTGGCATGTCCTAGCCAGCGCAATCGCTGTATTTTGATTCGCTTAACCACGTTCATGTCAGGATACAGCTCATACAGCTCACGGTTCGTTCGACGTCTATACTCTCCGTTAGCACAGCTGGGCCCATAGATTTTGCGAAGGATCTTTCTCTCGAACACACCCAGCATCGCTTAGTCTGCTTTCGCAAGTACCCATGCTTCAGCGCCATATAAAAGCACAGGTAGAATAAGCGTGTTGTAAAGCGTTATTTTCGTTCGCCGAGAGAGGGCTCTGTTCTTTAGCTGTTTGCTTAGCCCAAAGTAGCATCTATTTGCCAGCACGATCCTTCTTTTAATTTCGGTGCTGACATTATTTTTCGTATTAATGGCGGAGCCGAGGTATATAAACTCATCAACTACCTCGACTTTGCAACTGCCCGCCTCAACAATGTCGCCTTTCTTCCGTCGCGACGTTTCTTTTGCAGTTGCAAGCATAATCTTAGTTTTGTCCTCGTTCACTTCTAGACCCATCTTTGCCGACTCCTTCTCAACTCTAGAAAATGCAGCAGTTACCTCTCGCTCTATTTTTCCGACAATGTCGATATCGTCGGCATACGCGAGGAGAATGTGGCCTTTGGTGTTAACAGTGCCAGTTTTATTAACCACTGCATTTTCTAGTACCTTTTCCAACAGAATGTTGAAAAAATTACACGACAAGCTGTCACCTTGTCTCAGACCTCTTGTAGTGGTGAATGTCTAGGAGAGGTCGCTTCCTATTTTTACTGAGGACTTAGTGTCACTCAGTGTCATTCTACAAAGGCGTATAAGTTTTGCAGGGATCTCATACGCAGACATGGTTTCAAACAGTTTTTCTCTTATCGGAGTATCGAAGGCGGCTTTATAATCGATGAAAAGATGGTATGTATCGATTTGCTTTTCGTGGGTCTTTTCCAGGATTTGGCGTAGTGTGATTATCTGGTCGATTGTTGATTTATTCGGCATGAAGCCACACTGATAGGTTTGAATCAGGTTGTCTAATTTTGGCTTAAGTCGTTCACAAAGTACGCTCGCTAGGATCTTGTATGCGATTAATAGGAGACTTATGCCGCGGTAATTGGCGCAAACGGTCTTGTCTCCTTTTTTATGAATCGGACACAGTATACTGAGGTTCCAATCATCAGGCATGCGTTCATTCTTACAGATTGTGCAGACTAGCTGATGCATGCACCTTATCAGTTCGTCTCCTCCGGTCTTATACAGCTCTGCCGGTATAGTCTAATAGTCTGGGAGATATCGTCGTTTTAAATTTTGAGGTGTGTGGGCGGGGCCGTGCCCCCTTTCCAAAAATTGATTTCAAGTAGCCTATGTATATCTCTAGACCAACTATAACATACTGTACAAATTTCAGGACGATCATACTATTATTATGGCTGTTAGAACTATTTATTTAAAAAGGGGCGTGGCACCGCCTACTTTTCAAAAAAATATTTTTCATCATACCAGGAGTATATGTACAAACAGCATCTTTTTACATCTAAAAGTCTATGAAATATAGCCGTTTGAAATTTCGAGGTGTGTGGGCGGTGCACGCCCACTTGACGAGAGAACTGTAACACGGACAACATTTAACGCGGAAGACATAGAAAACTCGTGCGGACTGGACGACCGACTGAACAGATGTGTTAAGCCATATCTGTGGTTTTTTGCGGTCCTTAGCGCTGACTGACGTTGACTTTGTTGAGAACGTCGAAGTTGAGCCATGTCTGAGATTTCTACGGTCCTTAGCGCAGCTTGACGTTGACTTTGCTGAGATTGTCGAAGATCAGCGGCCTCTGAGGTTTTTGCGGTCCTAAGCGCACCTTGACGTTGACTTTGCTGGGAACGTTGAAAATTAGCTGTCTCTGAGGTTTCTGCTGTCCTAAGCGCAGTTTGACGTTGACTTTGCTAAGATCGTCGAAGATCAGCAGTCTCTGATGGTTCTGCAGCTCTCAGCGCTGCCTGGCGTTGAGTTTTCTGAGAACGTCGAGTATTAGCAATTTGAGAAGTTTTGAGATTCTCTAACATTCCGCAATGGTAAAGTTGCTTTGGTCACTTTGGTAAGAGATGATTTTTTCTCAGTGGCATTTTTAGTTTAGATTGAAAAACTTTTAAAAACACGATTTACTTAAATTTTTTACTGCACAGATTTTGTATATGATATTTAGATTACGTTACACTGTTTACACGTCCGTATACTTTAATGGTTGAATGAACAATGGTACTGTAAGCCAATAACCAATGTCTAAATTAAAAAATACCACACCTACCTACGCTTTTTGCAAAATAAACACATGTCAATTCAGAAGTACCGCGCCTACCTGTCCTTTGGGCATAAAAATGTGCTAAAACCCCGAAACTCAATTCAAAAATGAATTGACCTCACCTTTTCTCCCGAAAATGTAACATCTTAATTCATACCTGTTTTGTAAAAAAATGATACCTGGTCCATTATACAAAAGTTAACCGCGAATATCTTTGAAAGGCGAATTTCCCGTGAAAAGTTAACATACCTAACAAAAAACGGTGTTATGTGTCCTTACATGTTGAGTACAATTTGTTTGTTAAATTTGAAAGAGGTCAACATTTTAGCTACTTGTAAATTTTCCATGCTTTTGTGACGGTATATATTGCGTAATACTTAGAATAGCCAAAATGTATTGTTCCGAAGAACAACATGCTGAAATTGAAGATTGCTTGGGAGCCCAATTTTTTGGCCGAGATGTGACGATTGTAAGATTTTAGAAGGATCGGAGTAGCGGTTCATCCGTAATTGCTTGGGGGATTGTGTGCCCTCTGTCTTTTTATAGTTTGAGGTAGTGGGTGGGGCCACGCTCGATTTTCCAAACTTTGTTTCAAATACTCTCTGTATGTGTTTGGGCCAACTGTAATATATTCTTAAAATTATTATGACTGTTATAACACGTATTTTAAAAAGGGGCGTTGCCCTGCCCTTTTTTCCCAAAAGTATTGTTGCGTCATATCAGTAGTATATGTATTAAACCTCACATTCCCGCTCTAATACTTACTTACTTACTTAAGTTGGCGCTACAACCTATTGTTGGTCTTAGCCTGCGTCAGAAATGTTTTCCAAGCACTTCGATCTTGTGCGTGATGTCTCCAGTTCGTAATACCAAGGATTTTCATATCTTCATCCACTTTGTCCTTCCACCGGAGCCTCGGTCTGCTCCGTCTGCGCATTCCGTGGTAGTTGTCGTCCAACGCCTTTCTAGCTGGAGCATTCTGATCCATTCGACTGGCATGTCCTAGCCAGCGCAATCGCTGTATTTTGATTCGCTTAACCACGTTCATGTCAGGATACAGCTCATACAGCTCACGGTTCGTTCGACGTCTATACTCTCCGTTAGCACAGCTGGGCCCATAGATTTTGCGAAGGATCTTTCTCTCGAACACACCCAGCATCGCTTAGTCTGCTTTCGCAAGTACCCATGCTTCAGCGCCATATAAAAGCACAGGTAGAATAAGCGTGTTGTAAAGCGTTATTTTCGTTCGCCGAGAGAGGGCTCTGTTCTTTAGCTGTTTGCTTAGCCCAAAGTAGCATCTATTTGCCAGCACGATCCTTCTTTTAATTTCGGTGCTGACATTATTTTTCGTATTAATGGCGGAGCCGAGGTATATAAACTCATCAACTACCTCGACTTTGCAACTGCCCGCCTCAACAATGTCGCCTTTCTTCCGTCGCGACGTTTCTTTTGCAGTTGCAAGCATAATCTTAGTTTTGTCCTCGTTCACTTCTAGACCCATCTTTGCCGACTCCTTCTCAACTCTAGAAAATGCAGCAGTTACCTCTCGCTCTATTTTTCCGACAATGTCGATATCGTCGGCATACGCGAGGAGAATGTGGCCTTTGGTGTTAACAGTGCCAGTTTTATTAACCACTGCATTTTCTAGTACCTTTTCCAACAGAATGTTGAAAAAATTACACGACAAGCTGTCACCTTGTCTCAGACCTCTTGTAGTGGTGAATGTCTAGGAGAGGTCGCTTCCTATTTTTACTGAGGACTTAGTGTCACTCAGTGTCATTCTACAAAGGCGTATAAGTTTTGCAGGGATCTCATACGCAGACATGGTTTCAAACAGTTTTTCTCTTATCGGAGTATCGAAGGCGGCTTTATAATCGATGAAAAGATGGTATGTATCGATTTGCTTTTCGTGGGTCTTTTCCAGGATTTGGCGTAGTGTGATTATCTGGTCGATTGTTGATTTATTCGGCATGAAGCCACACTGATAGGTTTGAATCAGGTTGTCTAATTTTGGCTTAAGTCGTTCACAAAGTACGCTCGCTAGGATCTTGTATGCGATTAATAGGAGACTTATGCCGCGGTAATTGGCGCAAACGGTCTTGTCTCCTTTTTTATGAATCGGACACAGTATACTGAGGTTCCAATCATCAGGCATGCGTTCATTCTTACAGATTGTGCAGACTAGCTGATGCATGCACCTTATCAGTTCGTCTCCTCCGGTCTTATACAGCTCTGCCGGTATAGTCTAATAGTCTGGGAGATATCGTCGTTTTAAATTTTGAGGTGTGTGGGCGGGGCCGTGCCCCCTTTCCAAAAATTGATTTCAAGTAGCCTATGCATATCTCTAGACCAACTATAACATACTGTACAAATTTCAGGACGATCATACTATTATTATGGCTGTTAGAACTATTTATTTAAAAAGGGGCGTGGCACCGCCTACTTTTCAAAAAAATACTTTTCATCATACCAAGAGTATATGTACAAACAGCATCTTTTTACATCTAAAAGTCTATGAGATATAGCCGTTTGAAATTTCGAGGTGTGTGGGCGGTGCCACGCCCACTTGATTTATCAAAATTTCAAGTACCCTTTTTTAATTTGTGTAGGACTATCATTGAGCAAAATTTCATGAAGATTGGTTCATCGGCTCAGACTTCATTAACGCACAAACAAACAAACTTTCACATTTATAATATTAGTAGGATATTTTTGTAATACGAGTATATGCTGCTAATCTTTAATGATATACTTATAATTTGCAGGCCTAATAAAACAAAAACGAAAATTCCGTTTCCATATGTAAACTCTCGATCATAGGATGAAGTGTATATATAAGTTTGCGGTTCCGAGTCTTATGTCTTGAAATGCTTTTTTGCGACTCTTGTGTGTACTTATATACACATTATTCATCTTTGTAAAATTCCAAGACGATCTAGCTAAGGCCGCCTTCACTTCTTTAACGCACGATTCTGTAGAAAGCAGAAGAGCTAGAGTCTTCATACCTACCAGTTACCATTGAAATTGTAACTACATAACCTTAATAATTAGCTTTTGAAGACATGCTTAGACGCAGATTAAAACTGGTATCGATCCATTTTTTGTTATTGCCCCACTTTAAAGGTCCCCTCTGATCAGTAAAAAAATTTTGACTCGAAGTATTGGTTAAGCGCCTACGAGGTAAAATTAAAAAAAACAACATGTTTTTTAGTAAATGTGTATATTGATCGCCTGGTCCAACAAAGGCAGACCTTCCAGAGATTTTTGGGGAAATAATTGATAAATGGAGCTAAAACACACATAACATTTTAACAGCAGGACACTTGAATATCGACTGGGTTAAAAACAAACCATGGAAAATAATTACAACGGTAATGGGTTAAAGCAAATTATGATAGAATACATAAGAATAACACAAACTCCAAGACATTACTTTATTTTATAATAACAAATAATAGTCTTTCTTCATGGAAAGACTTACATTGCAATAACGTCTCCAAATTGTGCAACTGTATTAAGGAAAGAAGCGTTCGGGGAGAAACTGTTTTCGACCAAAATTTTGTTCAGTTGAGGATCATAACTGGCTCAAAATTTGGGATGAAGAGCAACCAGAAGAGGTTTAAGAGGTGCCTTTGTACACGGAGAAAACCACAGTTTGGTGCGGTGAAATCATCGGTCCATTTTTTTTCAAAAAAGTTGATGGCCGGAACGTAACGGTAAATAGTGCTAGCTATCGCGCCACGTTATCGGACTTTTTACTAGCTGAAATTGAAGCCCGTAATCATGATGGCATTTGTCTTCAATTTTGGACAAGTGAGTTGGCCGTCTAGCTCGTGTGGATTCTCACCTTTAGAATTTTTTCTTTTGGGCTACGTAAAGTCCAAAGTTTATGCTGATAAACCAGCTACAATTTGAATTTAAAAAATAAATGGCATGAAATGTCCTTTTGAATAAAGAATAAAGATTCTACACTTGATTTGAATTTTTGTATTTTTCTTTTATATTAAAAAAGATTCATCACCCGATACATAACAAAAAGAAACATATAAAAATGTTTAAAATATATACATATTTAGGTGATAGACTCGACAATACCAAAGTTAAAAAAGAAAAAATCTTTAATAAGAATTGTTTATGAAATTATGCATTAGAAACGCACAATCTACGTTTCAATCTGAAAGTATGTATTGTGTTTTCCCATTTCACACATAATATTTAGCAAACAACCAAATTGGGTAAGTAACTCAAAACTGTGCTTCAGCTTTTATTTATTAGAATCACTCATTTCTATCATTCTATTTAAATATAGAAGCAAGAGGTCTTGAGCCGGTTAATCCCTGTTCAATGTGTTAAAGCAACAGACCGAAATAAAACAAACGAGCTAAACAATCACTCATTTTAAGAAAATAACCAACAAAAAATATATATTTTGCGGCTCTGTTGTATTTTTGAAATTTGGTCTTTACTACTTACTGACTACAGTAGCATTATATCGTCATTCGTGTTCACCGGTTGGAGTTCGATCTGAGTGGATAACAATTTTGTAGCTTTCATCTGGCATGTTTTCCATGGCAGACTTAAACGATTGTATAAGTAGAAGTTGATTATGATCATGAAGTAGTGTCTGAAGATCGCAAATAATGCTTCTTTAAATACCTGGTATAACTTCACACCTCCTTTCAGCATCTGCGTTTGTATCACCAATTAAATAAATCTGCATAAACTTTGCCTGTTGATTAGCTAGGGAAAAGATTGAGCCGATACGATAATAAATTTGTCCTTGTATAGAAAAGGTTGGAGAAAATCCTGGCACTTACGCATTTTTATCAACTTCAAAAGAAGTCATTTGAAAGGATGCGTTGTATTTTCCTATGTTTCCCAGGCTTCCTCAGTTTCGGCGGTTAATAGATTTCGAAAAGACTCTCGAGGTTCATCTAAGAGATAAATGGAAATTTTTCCTGCACGACAGCACATACTCGGTGTTTCAGTTTTCCATTTCAAGGCTTGGCAGTACCGACAAACCACTGTCATTCCACCAATTCTCAATTGATTGTGGATTGCATAATCAAGCGTACGATCATACTCATAGGCTGCTTCAAAAAAACAGACCAACTAATTATTTTTAAATTGCGTCGTCGATCAGCCTGTCGTATACATTCGTCATCACGCCTGGTACTAATCTGTTCCAAGGTTTCTTCGGCTCTTAGTGCAGCCTGATGTCGGGTTCAATAAGAACGTCGGAAATTTGTCGTGTCCGATGTTTCTGCAGCCCTCAGCGCAGCCTGTCGTTGGCTTTGTTGAGATTATCAAAGTTAAGCCATATCTGAGGTTTCTGCGGTCCTTAGCGCTGACTGACGTTGACTTTGTTGAGAACGTCGAAGTTGAGCCATATCTATGGTTTCTACGGTCCATAGAAACCATAGATATGGCAAAAGTTGCTTTGGTCACTTTGGTAAGAGATGATTTTTTCTCAGTGGCATTTTTAATTTAGATTGAAAAACTTTTAAAAACACGATTTACTTAAATTTTTTACTGCACAGATTTTGTATATGATATTTAGACTGTTATAACAGGTATTATGACTGTTATAACAGGTATTTTAAAAAGGGGCGTTGCCCCGCCCTTTTTTCAAAAAAAAAATTGTTGCGTCATATCAGTAGTATATGTATTAAATCTCACATTCCCGCTCTAATAGTCTGAGAGATATCGTCGTTTTAAATTTCGAGGTGTGTGGGCGGGGCCGTGCCCCCTTTTCAAAAATTGATTTCAAGTAGCCTATGCATATCTCTAGACCAACTATAACATACTGTACATATTTCAGGACGATCATACTATTATTATGGCTGTTAGAACTATTTATTTAAAAAGGGGCATGGCACCGCCCACTTTTCAAAAAAATATTTTTCATCATACCAGGAGTATATGTACAAACAGCATCTTTCGACATCTAATAGTCTATGAGATATAGCCGTCTGAAATTTCGAGGTGTGTGGGCGGTGCCACGCCCACTTGATTTATCAAAATTTCAAGTACCCTTTTTTTTAATTTTGGGGTGTAGGACTATCTTTGAGCAAAATTTCATAAAGATTGGTTCATCGGCTCAGACTCCATTAACGCACAAACAAACTTTCACATTTATAATATTAGTAGGATATTTTTGTAATACGAGTATATGCTGCTAATCTTTAATGATATACTTATAATTTGTAGGCCTAATAAAACAAAAATGAAATTTCCATTTCCATATGTAAACTCTCGATCATAGGATGAAGTGTATATATAAGTTTGCGGTTCCGAGTCTTATGTACTTATATACACATTATTCATCTTTGTAAAATTCCAAGACGATCTAGCTAAGGCCGCCTTCACTTCTTTCTGTTTAACGCACGATTCTATAGAAAGCAGAAGAGCTAGAGTCTTCATACCTACCAGTTATAAACCTTTAAGTTGCAAATCGGTTGAAATGGAAATAAACCAAAGACCAAGTTCCCCCTTTAAGTGGCTAAGAACACTCATGAATATTTCTGGTGAAATTGTAACTATATAACCTTAATAATTAGCTTTTGAAGACATGCTTAGACGCAGATCAAAACGGGTATCGATCCATGTTTTGTTATTGCCCCACTTTTAAGGTCCCCTCTGATCAGTAAAAAAAATTTTGACTCGTAGTATTGGTTAAGCGCCTACGAGGTAAAATTTAAAAAAAACATGTTTTTTAGTAATTGCTGTATATTGATCGCCTGGTCCAACAAAGCCAGACCTATCAGAGATTTTTGGGGAAATAATTGATAAATGGAACACACATAACATTTTAACAGCAGGAGACTTGAATATCGACTGGGTTAAAAACAAACCATGGAAAATAATTACAACGGTAATGGTTTATGATAGAATACATAAGAATAACACAAACTCCAAGACATTACTTTATTTTATAATAACAAATAATAGTCTTTCTTCATAGAAAGTCTTACATTGCAATAACGTCTCCAAATTGTGCAACTGTATTAAGGAAATGAGCGTTCGGGGAGAAACTGTTTTCGACCAAAATTTTGTTCAGTCATGAGGATCATAACTGGCTCAAAATTTGGGATAAAGAGCAACCAGAAGAGGTTTAGGAGGTGCCTTTGTACACGGAGAAAACCACAGTTCTGTGCGGTGAAATCATCGGTCCATTTTTTTCAAAAATGTTGATGGCCGGAACGTAACGGTAAATGGTGCAAGCTATCGCGCCACGTTATCGGACTTCTTACTAGCTGAAATTGAAGCCCGTAATCATGATGGTATTTGTCTTCAATTTTGGACAAGTGAGATGGCCGTCTAGCTCGTGTGGTTTCACACCTTAAGAATTCTTTCTTTGGGACTACGTAAAGTCCAAAGTTTATGCTGATAAACCAGCTACAATTTGTATTTAAAAAATAAATGGCATCAAATGTCCTTTTGAATAAAGAATAAAGATTCTACACTTGATTTGAATTCTTGTATTTTTCTTTTAAAAAAGATTCATCACCCGATACATAACAAAAAGAAACATATAAAAATGTTTAAAATATATATATATTTAGGTGATAGACTCGACAATACCAAAGTTCAAAAAGAAACGTGGAAGAAATAAATCCTTGTTTTTAAAAACCCGCGAAATGTGACCCAGACTGTGATACGAGTATTGATTAAAGTAGAGGGTAATGACGATAGCAAGAAGGCAGACAAATTTAACAACTTTTTCGTTAAAGGCTTTAAATTTTTAAAACAATCGATTGATTATTAGTTATTTTGAACATTAAAATAAGTAAATCTTTATATATCACCTTTTTAAACACTAAGCTGTAAAAGGTATAATGGCTAATTACAATTGTTTCTCTCCTTCCGCTTGGACTTGTGTTGATTATATGTTTTCACATTTACAAATAAAGTTATACTTGCGACGACAAAATATGGTACAAAATAAACTAAATGGACGCCGGTGGCGGTAACAGTGTATTCTTCATCATCATAAATATTTTTTTTCCCTGTTCAATGTGTAAAAGCAACAGACCGAAATAAAACAAACGAGCTAAACAATCACTCATTTTAAGAAAATAACCAACAAAAAATATATATTTTGCGGCTCTGTTGTATTTTTGAAATTTGGTCTTTACTACTTACTGACTACAGTAGCATTATATCGTCATTCGTGTTCACCGGTTGGAGTTCGATCTGAGTGGATAACAATTTTGTAGCTTTCATCTGGCATGTTTTCCATGGCAGACTTAAACGATTGTATAAGTATAAGTTGATTATGATCATGAAGTAGTGTCTGAAGATCGCAAATAATGCTTCTTTAAATACCTGGTATAACTTCACACCTCCTTTCAGCATCTGCGTTTGTATCACCAATTAAATAAATCTGCATAAACTTTGCCTGTTGATTAGCTAAGGAAAAGATTGAGCCGATACGATAATAAATTTGTCCTTGTATTGAAAAGGTTGGAGAAAATCCTGGCATTTACGCATTTTTATCAACTTCAAAAGAAGTCATTTGAAAGGTTGCGTTGTATTTTCCTATGTTTCCCAGGAAATGTTTCGACTCCTCAGTTTCGGCGGTTAATAGATTTCGAAGAGTTTCTGGAGGTTCTTCTAAGAGATGAATGGAAATTTTTCCTGCACTACATCACATTCTCGGTGTTTCAGTTTTCCATTTCAAGGCTTGGCAGTACCGACAAACCACCGACATTCCACCAATTCTCAATTGATTGTGGCTTGCATAATCAAGCATACGATCATACTCAAAGGCTGCTTCAAAAAAAAACAGACCAACTAATTCTTTTTAAATTGCGTCGTCGATCAGCCTGTCGTATACATTCCTCATCACGCCTGGTACTAATCTGTTCCAAGGTTTCTTCGGCTCTTAGTGCAGCCTGATGTCGGGTTCAATAAGAACGTCGGAAATATGTCGTGTCCGATGTTTCTGCAGCCCTCAGCGCAGCCTGTCGTTGACTTTGTTGAGATCATCAAAGTTAAGATTATCAAAGTTAAGCCATATCTGAGGTTTCTGCGGTCCTTAGCACTGACTGACGTTGACTTTGTTGAGAACGTCGAAGTTGAGCCATATCTGAGGTTTATACGGTCCTTAGCGGAGCTTGACGTTGACTTTGCTGATATTGTCGAAGACCAGCGGCCTCTGAGGTTTCTGCGGTCCTTAGCGCAGCTTGACGTTGACTTTGCTGAAATTGTTGAAGATCAGATGTCTCGGAGGTTTCTGTGGTCCTTAGCGCAGCTTGACGTGTACTTTGCTGAGATCGTCGAAGATCAGCAGTCTCTGATGGTTCTGCAGCTCTCAGCGCTGCCTGGCGTTGAGTTTTCTGAGATGGTCGAGTATTAGCAATTTGTGAAGTTTTGAGATTCTCTAACATTCCGCAATGCCAAAGTGGCTTTGGTCACTTTGGTAAGAGATGATTTTTTCTCAGTGGCATTTTTAATTTAGATTGAAAAACTTTTAAAAACACGATTTACTTAAATTTTTTTACGTTACACTTTTTACACGTCCGTATACTTTAATGGTTGAATGAACAATGGTACTGTAAGCCAATAACCAATGTCTAAATTAAAAAATACCACACCTACCTACGCTTTTTCCAAAAAAAAACATGTCAATTCAGAAATACCGCGCCTACCTGTCCTTTGGGCATAAAAATGCGCTAAAACCCCGAAACTCGATTCAAAAATGAATTCACCTCACCTTTTCTCCCGAAAATGTAACATTTTAATTCATGTAAAGAAATATACCTGTTTTGTAAAAAAATGATACCTGGTCCATTATACAAAAGTTAACCGCGAATATCTTCGAAAGGCGAATTTCCCGTGAAAAGTTAACATACCTAACAAAAAACGGTGTTATGTGTCCTTACATATTGAGTACAATTTGTTTGTTAAATTTGAAAGAGGTCAACATTTTAGCTACTTGTAAATTTTCCATGCTTCTGTGACGGTATATATTGCGTAATACTTAGAATAGCAAAACTGTATTGTTCCGAAGAACAACATGCTGAAATTGAAGATTGCTTGGGAGCCCAATTTTTTGGCCGAGATGTGACGATTATAAGATTTTAGAAGGATCGGAGTAGCGGTTCATCCGTTATTGCTTGGGGGATTGTGTGCCCTCTGTCTTTTTATAGTTTGAGGTAGTGGGTGGGGCCACGCTCGATTTTCCAAACTTTGTTTCAAATACTCTCTGCATGTGTCTGGACCAACTGTTATATATTCTTAAAATTTCATGATGATCAGACTCTTATTATGACTGTTATAACAGGTATTTTAAAAAGGGGCGTTGCCCCGCCCTTTTTCCAAAAAAAATGTTGCGTCATATCAGTAGTATATGTATTAAACCTCACATTCCCGCTCTAATAGTCTGGGAGATATTGTCGTTTTAAATTTTGAGGTGTGTGGGCGGGGCCGTGTCCCCTTTTCAAAAATTGATTTCAAGTAGCCTATGCCTATCTCTAGATTAACTATAACATACTGTACAAATTTCAGGACGATAATACTATTATTGTGGCTGTTAAAACTATTTATTTAAAAAGGGGCGTGGCGCCGCCCACTTTTCAAAAAAATATTTTTCATCATACCAGGAGTATATGTACAAACAGCATCTTTTTACATCTAATAGTCTATGAGATATAGCCGTTTGAAATTTCGAGGTGTGTGGGCGGTGCCACGCCCACTTGATTTATCAAAATTTCAAGTATCCTTTTTTAATTTTGGCGTGTAGGACTATCTTTGAGCAAAATTTCATGAAGATTGGTTCATCGGCTCAGACTCCATTAACGCACAAACAAACAAACAAACTTTCACATTTATAATATTAGCAGGATATTTTTGTAATACGAGTATATGCTGCTAATCTTTAATGATATACTTATAATTTGCAGGCCTAATAAAACAAAAATGAAAATTCCATTTCCATATGTAAACTCTCGATCATAGGATGAAGTGTATATATAAGTTTGCGGTTCCGAGTCTTAGGTCTCGAAATGCTTTTTTGCGACTCTTGTATGTACTTATATACACATTATTCATCTTTGTAAAATTCCAAGACGATCTAGCTAAGGCCGCCTTCACTTCTTTCTGTTTAACGCACGATTCTGTAGAAAGCTGAAGAGCTAGAGTCTTCATACCTACCAGTTAAATACCTTTAAGTTTCAAATCGGTTGAAATGGAAATAAACCAGAGACCAAGTTCCCCCTTTAGGTGGCTAAAGAACACTCATGAATATTTCTGGTGAAATTGTAACTACATAACCTTAATAATTAGCTTTTGAAGACATGCTTAGACGCAGATTAATACTGGTATCGATCCATGTTTTGTTATTGCCCCACTTTAAAGGTCCCCTCTTATCAGTAAAACAAAATTTGACTCGAAGTATTGGTTAAGCGCCTACGAGGTAAAATTTAAAAAAGAAACATATTTTTTAGTAATTGCTGTATATTGATCGCCTGGGGAAATAATTGATAAATGAAGCTAAAACACACATAACATTTTAACAGCAGGATTGAATATCGACTGGGTTAAAAACAAACCATGGAAAATAATTACAACGATAATGGGTTATGATAGAATACATAAGAATAAAACAAACTCCAAAACATGACTTTATTTTATAATAACAAATAATAGTCTTTCTTCATGGAAAGACTTACATTGCAAAAACGTCTCCAAATTGTGCAACTGTATTAAGGAAATGAGCGTTCGGGGAGAAACTGTTTTCGACCAAAATTTTGTTCAGTCATGAGGATCATAACTGGCTCAAAATTTGGGATGAAGAGCAACCAGAAGAGGTTTAAGAGGTGCCTTTGTACACGGAGAAAACCACAGTTTGGTGCGGTGAAATCATTGGTCCATTTTTTTCAAAAAAGTTGATGGCCGGAACGTAGCGGTATATGGTGCTAGCTATCGCGCCACGTTATCGGACTTTTTACTAGCTGAAATTGAAGCCTGTAATCATGATGGCATTTGTCTTCAATTTTGGACAAGTGAGTTGGCCGTCTAACTCGTGTGGTTTTACACCTTTAGAATTCTTTCTTTGGGGCTACGTAAAGTCCAAAGTTTATGCTGATAAACTAGCTACAATTTGTATTTAAAAAATAAATGGCATCAAATGTCCTTTTGAATAAAGAATAAAGATTCTGCACTTGATTTAAATTTTTGTATTTTTCTTTTAAAAAAGATTTATCACCCGATACATAACAAAAAGAAACATATAAAAATGTTTAAAATATATACATATTTAGGTGATAGACTCGACAATACAAAAGTTCAAAAAGAAACGTGGAAGAAATAAATCCTTGTTTTTAAAAACCCGCGAAATGTGAGCCAGACTGTGATTTAACAAATTTAACAACTTTTTCGTTAAAGGCTTTAAATTTTTTAAAACAATCGATTGATTATTAGTTATTTTGAACATTAAAATAAGTAAATTTTTATATATCACCTTTTTAAACACTAAGCTGTAAAAGGTATAATGGCTAATTACAATTGTTTCTCTCCTTCCGCTTGGACTTGGGTTGATTATATGTTTTCACATTTAGTACATTTACAAATAAAGTTATACTTGCGACTACAAAATATGGTACAAAATAAACTAAATGGACGCCGGTGGCGGTAACAGTGTATTCTTCAACATCATAAATATTTTTTTTTCGAAAAACACTGCTTCCGAAAGAGAGTCAGATAACTCTTAACTTACATGTTCTTTGTCGACATTGCTTCACGTCGACAAAGAACAGAACATATGGTCCTTCTAGAGCCCCTAGTAAAGTCTAGGACGGATTTGATCCAGAAACAATTGGCAGAAGATTTCTGCATAGCCGAAGGTTGACATAACCTCAATTGGCAGTTTTCGTCATCTGACTTTGGAGTTACAGCTTCCACCACGGCACAGCTTCAACACCCAAACGCTTAGAAAACCGAAAACTCATCACCAGAACTGATATATCGACTCAGCATAGCTACCAAACATAGAAACCTTCACCTACACCTAACTACAAGAGGTAGCACCATAAGCGAACGACCTGTTTACAACAACAATATCATCACAAAGGGCAACTAACCAAATCTACTCATTGGAAACTGCAGCCAAAAATTATTTAAAATTTCAACGGCCGAAAAGAAGTCATCACACAACCAGCCTGGCTACAAAACACAAAGGGGAAGTCTCATCAAACAACACCGATATCCATAAAAAAGGGAAGTACAAAAGGAGAAGAGGTATGTACAGTAGTAATTTGCATTCTATTATACATATTTAGATCATTTTTCGCGAAAACAACAAAAACAAAAATCCCGTTGAAAATTTGCAAAAAAAAAAAAAAAAAAAATCATCATAAAAAACATCAAATACGCGCAAAAGACTATGAAAAGAACGAACGATAATAAAGGATCACAAAACAGAACACACTAATAACTTTAGAATAATCGATATTTGAAGTTAGAAAATCGATTATCAACATCTCTCAATATACATATTTGCATCGTTTTACAACACTGTACAATTTGTAGATGTTCAATTCTCACCCCATTCCAAGTGGCAAACACACAGCAAACAAACATACATACGTACATGTATGACAGATCACAAGAAAAAATCAAAACATACAAGAATTAAAAGTGATCGGTCGTGTTAAAAGAAAGTGGCAAATAAAACGAGCAAAAAGTTGTAAAATAAAACAAATTGTGTGAGAAAAAAGTGATTTTAACAAACCAAACAACCACAAAGCTGTGGAAATAACAAAAGTGTAGAAAACAAAAAGTGTAAAATCAAAAAAATTCCAACAAAAATTATAAAATAAATAAGGCAATAGTGCAGGCAGTTCAAATCCACCAAATCCACCAACAATAATTTAAACCAGCATCAACAACATCAGAACATAATCAGAAACTAAAGGGTGATGGATTTGTTAATAATTTCTCAAATAATTTTATTTTCGGATAAACGACACTGTACTAACAAAAAAAAAATATCACCACATTCCAATCGACGTGATAGCCGTTAGTTTTGTTTGATTTTTACCCCGTCCCCCATCACCTTGCTCGTTGTCTGTCCATCGTTTGATTCTTTCCTACACCAACAACAACAACAATCATAGTAACAGCAGTACGGTAGGAAGAAAACGTAAACAAACCAAGGTAGGGTTACCGCATCAACCCAAATAAAATAAAACTGCGGGATTGATTAAATAAACCGGGGAACGAATAAATACTTCTAATTGATAGAAAAACAAAATAAAAACTTGGAAAATATGATAAAAGGGTGGAAATAAATTAATAATAAACGATTTTTGAAACAAAAAACTGAACTTATAATAAAACGAAAATTTCGTACAATTGCAAATTGTTTCATCGTAAAAACGTAAATTACTACGAAAAGAAAATTGTTAAAATAATAATACTGAATAAGGTTGCCATATCTACACAATACATAATCCTTTGGGGATTTAGAAGATTTTTCGGGTACACGATCAAATTTTAAGTTTGCTTAAATTGGGTACACAAATTGCTAGACCCATATACATAAATACTATAACATACAAGACATTTCGGTGCTAACATACGTTTCGCGAAGAAGAAAAAAAATTGATTCACACATGAACTTTTTTGAACAAATTCTCGAACAAAACAACGATTTTTTTATTAGAAATAAATCAACGAAATTCTCTATAGGCCTAATTTTTTTTTCATTTGGAATAATTAAAAATGGATGTAAAGAAAAAATTCAACTTCCATTTGGGGGAGCTGTCCGTCATCAGTAGCGGTGTTAGAGAAAAAGAGGATGGCGATAGCTGCATGCTGGAAGTGAAATTAGAAGACATCGAAGATACGTGGAAAAATTTGAAGGAGGTCTATGAGGAAATCATGATGATGGACGATTCGGCCAAAGATAATACAGAATTAATCAAATATGCTATGCCAAAATTTAAGAAAGCTCGGTCGGAGTATCAAACCAGTAAGGCGAGATTATTGGACATGATAAAATCAAGAGATTCTCCAAATCAAGAAAAAAATTCGAGAGCTGAATCATCGATAATGCACACGGCTCTCAAATTACCATCATGTGATTGTCCACCATTTGAGGGAGGTTACGCCAAATGGCCTGCTTTTCGCGATATCTTCACTGCTGTCTTTGCAAATCATCCTGATTTATCACCAGTACAAAAATTGTACCACCTTCGCAATAAAACTCGTGGAGAAGCGCATCATATCGTGGAAAAATTTGAATTAGTAGACAAAAACTTTGATATCGCGTGGTTAGCGTTAAAAAATAGATATGAAAATAACAGGATCTTAGTACATCAACAAATGAAAAAATTATTTGGAATACCGGCAGCGGCCAATGAAACGGTGGATGCATTAAGACAAATTCAAGCTGGAATAGATGATAGTGTTTCAATATTTACCACATATCAACTGAAGATGGATAATTGTGATCCATTCCTGGTCTATATTTGTTACACGAAACTTCCAAAGGATACTTTAACTGCATGGGAAGATTCGTTGAGTAATCATAAAGACTTTCCGACATGGGTTCAAATGTCTGATTTTCTATCCAAAAGAATAGAAATTCTAGAAACGCTTTCGGATTTAGGGAAATCGTGAAAAAGGTTATAAATCTCAATCTTTTCATACTCAACCAGGAACAAAACGACAATTTTGTAGAAAATGTAACCAAGATCATTCAATACGAGAATGTAAATATTTTAAAGCTATGCCAGCCAACGAAAGAGTGAAGTTCGCGTTCGCAAATAAATATTGTATGAACTGTCTGTCGTCTAATCATTTTCAGTTCAAATGCACGAGTAAAAGTGTATGCAGTAAATGCAAATTGAAACACCATACATTGCTTCACGTCGACAAAGAACAGAATAAAACCAACAGTACAATGAATTCTCAACATAATTCTGGAAACGATGAACATCCATCAACTTCGCGCTATCAACAAGCTGTAAACTCTCCTCATGAGAAGAATAATAAAACAGAGGCTGTAATTTCAAACTTTTCGCTGAATGAAGGCACAACTATTTTACCGACAGCGCTGATTCAGGTAGAAAATTTGGGCGATATCTTTTTTATTCGAGCGTTGTTAGATAGTGGGTCGGAGAAAAGTTTTATTTCGAAACGCATACAGCAAAAACTGGGACTCCCACTAATATCACACAACTCACAAATTTCAGGGCTTGGTGGAACTATTGTAGGTAGTTCTAATGGGAAATGCTTTGTAGATCTAAAGTCTCGATCGTCAAACTTTAGAATCAGAATAGAAGCCATAATTGTTTCAAAACTGACGCATTTCATACCATCGAAGAAAGTCACCAGAGAAAGGTTTCCCGAGATTAATAATCTAAATTTAGCCGATCCATATTTTCATAATCCTTCATCGATCGACATGATTATAGGTAGTGATTATTTACCATTAATAAATATGACAGGTGTACTTTCTAATATTGGAAACGGCCTAGAAGCCCGCGAATCGCATTTTGGTTGGTACTTGTCTGGCCCCATGCCAACAGTAAATACTTTCACAACGAGTGTCTCATTTGAAGGAAATGATCTTCGTGAAGAAATAAGAACATTTTGGGAAGTAGAGGAGATTGAATCATTGACTGCAGTTTCGGATGGTGACGCGTACTGCGAGGATTTTTACCAGAAAACAACACTTCGACTACCAGATGGCCGATACATGGTCCGCCTACCATTTAAAGACGAATATCCAAGTGAAATATACTTAGGTCGGTCGCGGAATATGGCTTTAGGTCAGTATTACCGTATGGAGAAAAACTTGAACAAGAACCCTGAACTAAAAAGCCAGTATACCCAAGTTCTTCAAGAATATGTGGAATTAGACCACATGGAGCAAGTGACTCATCATGAGGACGCATCCGAGAAACAATCATCGTTTTACTTACCCCACCATTCCGTAATCAAGGCAGAAAGTAAAACAACAAAAGTTAGGGTTGTTTTTAATGCGTCGAAGAAATCCAGCAGTGGTCATTCACTTAACGACGTACTTCACCGTGGCCCAGTATTACAAGCTGACTTGACGAAAGTTTTATTGAAATGGCGTTTCTATAAGTACGTTTTCACTGGCGACATACAAAAAATGTATCGTCAGATTGTCATCCATCCTGATGATAGGCCATATCACCGAATCTTATTTCGTAAAAATCCAGAAGATACTGTAAAAACATATGAATTAAAGCGAGTGACTTTTGGAGTCAACTGCGCGCCGTTCCTGGCCATACGAACGCTTAGACAATTAAGCCTTGATACCAAGGAAACTTATCCCGAAGCAGCCCGAATCCTGAACAACGAAGTGTATGTTGACGACGTACTGTCAGGTGGACATACGATCGATGACACAAAAAAGAACCACGCTGAAGTTTTAAAAACTCTTGGCACAGCAGGCTTCCCCATGAAGAAAATAACGGCCAATCATGCTGACTTACTTGTCAATGTGGCCCGGGAGGATCTTCTCGACGAAGATTTTTTGAAGATAGATGAATCAAGTAGCACCAAAACCCTTGGCATTCATTGGGATGCATTATCAGATACATTTAGCTACAATGTTACACCAATGGGAGCAGACAAAGCTGTACAAATGAGAAGTATTTTGTCAGTTATCGCGCGTCTTTACGATCCTCTTGGTTGGCTCGGACCAATTGTGATTAATGCAAAAGTTATAATGCAAAACCTTTGGGAACTGAAAATGGATTGGAATGATATCGTACCGGAGAATATCTTGGTTATATGGAATAACTTCCTAAAATAGTTTCCACACATAACTCAAATACACATTCCCAGATGGAGTAACTACTCTCCTGGCTCCCACATCGAGTTACACGGGTTTTGCGACGCATCGGAGACTGCCTACTGTGGGGTAGTCTATGTGAGATCTGTTAATCTAATCGGCGAAATAACTACTTGTCAACTACTGGCAAAAACGAAAGTGGCTCCTCTGAAGCGTCTTACCATTCCGAAGCTGGAACTTAGTGGAGCTGTTCTTCTCTCAAAACTCATCGAAATTGCAAAAGATATAGCCCCTTGCAAATGTGAAATCTATCTATGGACGGATTCTTCTATAGTCCTTGGCTGGCTTCAAAAGGATCCTAATCACTTGAAAACATTCGTATGCAATAGGATCATGGAACTTCAAAATCGTTGTATCGACGTTCAATGGCGACACGTTATTACGTCAGAAAACCCTGCGGACATTGGGTCCCGAGGTTGTAACCCACAAGATCTCATCGATAATTATTTATGGTGGCACGGTCCATCATGGCTTGCGAAACCTAAAAAAGCGTGGCCAGAACCACGTACCTTTGATCCAGTAGATCTTGAGAAGAAGAAGAAGAATTAATCTCTCGTTTTTCATCTCTTGGGAAAGCGTTACGAGTTGTCAGTCGAATCTTCCGGCTTCAACAACTATGTCGGAAGAAACCTCGTCAAGAGAATGAAGTTATAACAGCAGACGAAATTGAATTCACAAAAAATCGCCTCATTATCATTGCACAAAAAATGTTTTACCACAAGGAATACGAAAATTTATTCAATAAAAAACCTCTTGGCAGTAAGAGCCCTCTCGTCTCACTTGCACCATTTCTCGACAAAAACGGCATCATGCGAGTAGGAGGTCGCCTACATAATTCGTCTTTTCGGTACGATGAAAAGCACCCTATCATTGTGCCTAAAAATTCACACTATGCCGTACTACTTGTCCGATACACCCACCAGATTCTCTTCCACGCAGAACATCACATAATGCTCAGAGCTATTCGGCAAGGGTATTTCATTCCCAATTTACGAAGCAAAATCAAAGCCTGTATAAGAGAATGTAAAAATTGCACCATGTTCAAGCGTAAGTTCCAGGACCAACTAATGGGAGCGCTGCCTCCTGAGCGAGTAACTTTCACTTTACCATTTACCTATACCGGAGTGGACTCCGCCGGTCCTCTCAACCTGAGGACTTCAAACCTTCGAAACGCGAAAATTACAAAAGGATACGTTGCGGTCTTCGTATGTTTTTCCACTCGCGCGGTGCATTTGGAAGTATGCTCGGATTTGACAGCTAATGCATTTCTTGCGGCGTTCGCGCGTTTTATCGGCAGAAGAGGCCAACCAAAGACAGTTTTTTCAGATAATGGTCGAAACTTTTTGGGTGCAAGCTATAAACTTTTGAAAGAACACAACAAATGTTTGAAATCTATTGAGAAATGACTTGTCGATTCCTATAGCATGCAAGGCCTTACTTGGACATTCATTCCACCGTATGCCCCTCACATGGGTGGGCTATGGGAGGCTGCTGTACGAAGCATGAAAACTCACCTAAAGAAAGTAGCAGCAAAAGTAAACTTAACATATGAAGAGCTTTCAACTTTACTTATTCAAATCGAAGCAGTTTTGAATTCTCGACCGCCTTCACCGATTACAGAGGACGCTAATGATGTGTTACCACTGACTCCAGGTCATTTCTTGCGTGGTGCTCCACTTACGGCTCCTCCTGAGGCTCCAACTGAGTATGATTTGGACAATATCGCAAATCTAAACCGATGGCAAAGATTGAAGGCAATGCACCGCCATTTCAGCATGAGATGGAAATTTGAATATATTGTTGGACTCCAGAAAAGATATAAATGGAACTCTATTAAGAACAACTTAAAAGAAGGAGACATTGTCATCGTCAAGGAAGATTTCCTTCCCTCCATGGAATGGTGCCTCGGCCGTGTAACAAAAGTGTTTCACGGGAAAGATAACAACGTAAGAGTGGCAGAAATCAAAACTCAAAAGGGATTAATCGTCAGACCCATCGTAAAACTCTGCATCTTACCTACATCAAATTCATCGTCGTCGACTGAAACTATACCAGCACCACTGGCGACAAATAGGATATCGCAAACAAAATCTAATGATAAATAACCTCACCGCGATACTCTAACCAGCTAATTAACTAAAACTGAAATGATCTATTGTATTTGAATGCTCATTATTTGCTGTATGTTCTCCCTTCTTTCTCTTTGTACTCTCTCGTTTCAGAACATGGATTCCCATAAGGCCACGACAACCGGTAATGTAGAACCGAAGAAGCGCTGTTTCTTATGCGGCAAAAACCACACCATCTGCCATTGTATGTCGTTCCGCCGAATGAATTGTGAGGAAAGACGTCAGGCGCTACAAGGTCAACCCATTTGTTTCAACTGCCTATTTTATGGTCATGGACAAGTTGATTGCCCATCTGTAGATCGATGCAAAACATGCCGCTACAAGCACCATACGATGCTGCATCAGGCATACTCGTTAGTTGGGGCATCAAGCCGCGAAAACTTGGCTGTTATACCTGTCTCCATGGCAGCTAAACCCCGAAAGCCTACCATAGAAGCTGACTTCAAGAGGTTGACACTAGGCAAATGCACCGATCCGGCAACGGCACCTTCGCCTTTGATGTTCCCTGTGTTGAAGGTATGCCCAGTTATCGAGTGTGTATTGCAAGCTGGCGGTCGTCACAAGAAGGTAACTTTAATGATTTTTGAAGATGTTCCGAAAGCGCAGCTACGCTTTTGTTTCTTCGAGGAACTAAAGTACCCGACAAAATTTAAAAATTGTACTGCATATGGCCATTTTAAAATTGGACTTCCTGATGGTACTTATCTGGATGAATGGTTCATGATTGTGGACCAGTTCCGAGCAAAGATTGAGCCATCCATAAAGATTCCTGATCTTTATTTTACTCTACGTAACATGGGTATGTTATGTTGAAGCGAGCTTCAACAAGTCAGAATGTCCACATGACATCTTTAGGGTCCTTCGAGCCGGCTCGAAGGACCATATGTTTGGGCGTGTTCTTTTATCAGAACCCAAAATAAATGTACCAATAGTCCAATTTTAAAATGGTCATATGCAGTACAATTTTTAAATTTTGTCGGGTACTTTAGTTCCTCGAAGAAACAAAAGCGTAGCTGCGACTTCGGAACATCTTCAAAAATCATTAAAGTTACCTTCTTGTGACGACCGCCAGCTTGCAATACACACTCGATAACTGGGCATACCTTCAACACAGGGAACATCAAAGGCGAAGGTGCCGTTGCCGGATCGGTGCATTTGCCTAGTGTCAACCTCTTGAAGTCAGCTTCTATGGTAGGCTTTCGGGGTTTAGCTGCCATGGAGACAGGTATAACAGCCAAGTTTTCGCGGCTTGATGCCCCAACTAACGAGTATGCCTGATGCAGCATCGTATGGTGCTTGTAGCGGCATGTTTTGCATAGATCTACAGATGGGCAATCAACTTGTCCATGACCATAAAATAGGCAGTTGAAACAAATGGGTTGACCTTGTAGCGCCTGACGTCTTTCCTCACAATTCATTCGGCGGAACGACATACAATGGCAGATGGTGTGGTTTTTGCCGCATAAGAAACAGCGCTTCTTCGGTTCTACATTACCGGTTGTCGTGGCCTTATGGGAATCCATGTTCTGAAACGAGAGAGTACAAAGAGAAAGAAGGGAGAACATACAGCAAATAATGAGCATTCAAATACAATAGATCATTTCAGTTTTAGTTAATTAGCTGGTTAGAGTATCGCGGTGAGGTTATTTATCATTAGATTTTGTTTGCGATATCCTATTTGTCGCCAGTGGTGCTGGTATAGTTTCAGTCGACGACGATGAATTTGATGTAGGTAAGATGCAGAGTTTTACGATGGGTCTGACGATTAATCCCTTTTGAGTTTTGATTTCTGCCACTCTTACGTTGTTATCTTTCCCGTGAAACACTTTTGTTACACGGCCGAGGCACCATTCCATGGAGGGAAGGAAATCTTCCTTGACGATGACAATGTCTCCTTCTTTTAAGTTGTTCTTAATAGAGTTCCATTTATATCTTTTCTGGAGTCCAACAATATATTCAGATTTCCATCTCATGCTGAAATGGCGGTGCATTGCCTTCAATCTTTGCCATCGGTTTAGATTTGCGATATTGTCCAAATCATACTCAGTTGGAGCCTCAGGAGGAGCCGTAAGTGGAGCACCACGCAAGAAATGACCTGGAGTCAGTGGTAACACATCATTAGCGTCCTCTGTAATCGGTGAAAGCGGTCGAGAATTCAAAACTGCTTCGATTTGAATAAGTAAAGTTGAAAGCTCTTCATATGTTAAGTTTACTTTTGCTGCTACCTTCTTTAGGTGAGTTTTCATGCTTCGTACAGCAGCCTCCCATAGCCCACCCATGTGGGGGGCATACGGTGGAATGAATGTCCAAGTAAGGCCTTGCATGATATAGGAATCGACAAGTCCTTTCTCAATAGATTTCAAAAATTTGTTGTGTTCTTTCAAAAGTTTATAGCTTGCACCCAAAATACCACCAATAAACACATACCATTTGAATTGAAGCGGAACTCTGTTGGGTTTTTTTATTTAAAACCTATTGGTACATTTATTTTGGGTACTGTTAAAAGAACACGCCCAAACATATGGTCCTTCTAGAGCCCCTAGTAAAGTCTAGGACGGATTTGATCCAGAAACAATTGGCAGAAGATTTCTGCATAGCCGAAGGTTGACATAACCTCAATTGGCAGTTTTCGTCATCTGACTTTGGAGTTACAGCTTCCACCACGGCACAGCTTCAACACCCAAACGCTTAGAAACCCGAAAACTCATCACCAGAACTGATATATCGACTCAGCATAGCTACCAAACATAGAAACCTTCACCTACACCTAACTACAAGACGTAGCACCATAAGCGAACGACCTGTTTACAACAACAATATCATAAACACAACTTAAACTGTTCTTACCATTTTGCGCATTTATTTTTAGATTTATTATTTTGGTTTTTTACCACGATTGAAGATTCAAAAACTTAACGTATGAATATACTTTGTGTTTATGAATGATGAATTCAAATCTTTAATAAGAATTGTTTATGAAATTATGCATTAGAAACGCACAATCTGCGTTTCAATCTAAAAGTATGTATTGTGTTTTCCCATTTCACACATAATATTTAGCAAACAACCAAATTGAGTAAGTAACTCAAAACTGTGCTTCAGCTTTTATTTATTAGAATCACTCATTTCTATCATTCTATTTAAATATAGAAGCAAGAGGTCTTGAGCCGGTTAATCCCTGTTCAATGTGTAAAAGCAACAGACCGAAATAAAACAAACGAGCTAAACAATCACTAATTTTAAGAAAATAACCAACAAAAAATATATATTTTGCTGCTCTGTTGTATTTTTGAAATTTGGTCTTTACTACTTACTGACTACATTAGCATTATATCGTCATTCGTGTTCACCGGTTGGAGTTCGATCTGAGTGGATAACAATTTTGTAGCTTTCATCTGGAATGTTTTCCATGGCAGACTTAAACGATTGTATAAGTATAAGTTGATTATGATCATGAAGTAGTGTCTGAAGATCGCAAATAATGCTTCTTTGAATACCTAGTATATCTTCACACCTCCTTTCAGCTTCTGCGTTTGTATCACCAATTAAAAAAAATCTGCATAAACTTTGCCTGTTGATTAGCTAGGGAAAATATTGAGCCGATACGATAATAAATTTGTCCTTGTATAGAAAACGTTGGAGAAAATCCTGGCATTTACGCATTTTTATCAACTTCAAAAGAAGTCATTTGAAAGGATGCGTTGTATTTTCTTATGTTTCCCAGGAAATGTTTCGACTCCTCAGTTTCGGCGGTTAATAGATTTCGAAGAGGTTCTTCTAAGATATGAATGGAAATTTTTCCTGCACTACAGCACATTCTCGGTGTTTCAGTTTTCCATTTCAAGGCTTGGCAGTACCGACAAACCACCGTCATTCCACCAATTCTCAATTGATTGTGGCTTGCACTACAGCACATTCTCGGTGTTTCAGTTTTCCATTTCAAGGCTTGGCAGTACCGACAAACCACCGTCATTCCACCAATTCTCAATTGATTGTGGCTTGCATAAACAAGCGTACGATCATCAAAAAAAAAACAGACCAACTAATTATTTTTAAATTGCGTCGTCGATCAGCCTGTCGTATACATTCCTCATCACGCCTGGTACTAATCTGTTGCAAGGTTTCCTAGGCTCTTAGTGCAGCCTGATGTCGGGTTCAATAAGATCGTCGGAAATATGTCGTGTCCGATGTTTCTGCAGCCCTCAGCGCAGCCTGTCGTTGACTTTGTTGAGATCATCAAAGTTGAGATTATCAAAGTTAAGCCATATCTGAGGTTTCTGCGGTCCTTAGCGCTGACTGACGTTGACTTTGTTGAGAACGTCGAAGTTGACCATATCTGAGGTTTCTACGGTCCTTAGCGCAGCTTGACGTTGACTTTGCTGAGATTGTCGAAGATCAGCGGCCTCTGAGGTTTCTGCGATCCTTAGCGCAGCTTGAGGTTGACTTTGCTGAGATAGTTGAAGATCAGCTGTCTCGGAGGTTTCTGCGGTCCTTAGCGCAGCTTGACGTTGACTTTGCTGAGATCGTCGAAGATCAGCAGTCTCTGATGGTTCTGCAGCTCTCAGCGCTGCCTGGCGTTGAGTTTTCTGCGAACGTCGAGTATTAGCAATTTGAGAAGTTTTGAGATTCTCTAACATTCCGCAATGCCAAAGTTGCTTTGGCCACTTTGGTAAGAGATGATTTTTTCTCAGTGGCATTTTTAGTTTAGATTTAAAAACTTTTAAAAACACGATTTACTTAAATTTTTTAATTTTTTGTATATGATATTTAGATTACGTTACACTTTTTACACGTCCGTATACTTTAATGGTTGAATGAACAATGGTACTGTAAGCCAATAACCAATATCTAAATTAAAAAATACCACACCTACCTACCCTTTTTGCAAAAAAAAACACATGCCAATTCAGAAGTACCGCGCCTACCTGTCCTTTGAACATAAAAATGCGCTAAAACCCCGAAACTCAATTCAAAAATGAATTGACCTCACCTTTTCTCCCGAAAATGTAACATTTTAATTCATGTAAAGAAATATACCTGTTTTGTAAAAAAATGATACCTGGTCCATTATACAAAAGTTAACCGCGAAATCTTTGAAAGGCGAATTTCCCGTGAAAAGTTAACATACCTAACAAAAAACGGTATTATGTGGCCTTACATATTGAGTACAATTTGCTTGTTAAATTTGAAAGAGGTCAACATTTTAGCTACTTGTAAATTTTCCATGCTTTTGTGACGGTATATATTGCGTAATACTTAGAATAGCAAAACTGTATTGTTCCGAAGAACAACATGCTGAAATTGAAGATTGCTTGGGAGCCCAATTTTTTGGCCGAGATGTGACGATTGTAAGATTTTAGAAGGATCGGAGTAGCGGTTCATCCGTAATTGCTTGGGGGATTGTGTGCCCTCTGTCTTTTTATAGTTTGAGGTAGTGGGTGGGGCCACGCTCGATTTTCCAAACTTTGTTTCAAATACTCTCTGCATATGTCTGGGCCAACTGTAATATATTCTTAAAATTTCATGATGATCAGACTCTTATTATGACTGTTATAACAGGTATTATAAAAAGGGGCGTTGCCCCGCCCTTTTTTCCAAAAAAAATTGTTGCGTCATATCAGTAGTATATGTATTAAACCTCACATTCCCGCTCTAATAGTCTGGGAGATATCGTCGTTTTAAATTTTGAGGTGTGTGGGCGGGGCCGTGCCCCCTTTTCAAAAATTGATTTCAAGTAGCCTATGCATATCTCTAGACCAACTTTAACATACTGTACAAATTTCAGGACGATCATACTATTATTATGGCTGTTAGAGCTATTTATTTAAAAAGGGGCGTGGCGCCCCCACTTTTCAAAAAAATATTTTTCATCATACCAGGAGTATATGCACAAACAGCATCTTTCTACATCTAATAGTCTATGAGATATAGCCGTTTGAAATTTCGAGGTGTGTGGGCGGTGCCACGCCTACTTGATTTATCAAAATTTCAAGTACCCTTTTTTAATTTTGGGGTGTAGGACTATCTTTGAACAAAATTTCATGAAGATTGGTTCATCGGCTCAGACTCCATTAACGCACAAACAAACAAACAAACTTTCACATTTATAATATAAGTAGGATATTTTTGTAATACGAGTATATGCTGTTAATCTTTAATGATATACTTATAATTTGCAGGGCTAATAAAACAAAAATGAAAATTCCGTTTCCATATGTAAACTCTCGATCATAGGATGAAGTGTATATATAAGTTTGCGGTTCCGAGTCTTAGGTCTCGAAATGCTTTTTTGCGACTCTTGTATGTACTTATATACACATTATTCATCTTTGTAAAATTCTAAGACGATCTAGCTAAGGCCGCCTTCACTTCTTTCTGTTTAACGCACGATTCTGTAGAAAGCAGAAGAGCTAGAGTCTTCATACCTACCAGTTAAATACCTTTAAGTTGCAAATCGGTTGAAATGGAAATAAACCAGAGACCAATTTCCCCCTTTAAGTGGCTAAGAACACTCATGAATATTTCTGGTGAAATTGTAACTACATAACCTTAATAATTAGCTTTTGAAGACATGCTTAGACGCAGATTAAAACGGGTATCGATCCATGTTTTGTTATTGCCCCACTTTAAAGGTCCCCTCTGATCAGTAAAAAAATGTTGACTCGAAGTATTGGTTAAGCGCCTACGAGGTAAAATTGCTGTATATTGATCGCCTGGTCCAACAAAGGCAGAGCTCCCAGAGATTTTTGGGGAAATAATTGATAAATGGAGCTAAAACACACATAACATTTTAACAGCAGGAGACTTGAATATCGACTGGGTTAAAAACAAACCATGGAAAATAATTACAACGGTATTGGGTTAAAGCAAATTATGATAGAATACATAAGAATAACACAAACTCCAAGACATTTCTTTATTTTATAATAACAAATAATAGTCTTTCTTGATGGAAAGACTTACATTTCAATAACGTCTCCAAATTGTGCAACTGTATTACGGAAATGAGCGTTCGGGGAGAAACTGTTTTCGACCAAAATTTTGTTCAGTCATGAGGATCATAACTGGCTCAAAATTTGGGATGAAGAGCAACCAGAAGAGGTTTAAGAGGTGCCTTTGTACACGGAGAAAATCACAGTTTTGTGCGGTAAAATCGTCGGTCCATTTTTTTCAAAAAAGTTGATGGCCGGAACGTAACGGTAAATGGTGCTAGCTATCGCGCCTCGTTATCGGACTTCTTACTAGCTGAAATTGAAGCCCGTAATCATGATGGCATTTGTCTTCAATTTTGGACAAGTGCAGCTCGTGTGGTTTCACACCTTTAGAATTCTTTCTTTGGGGCTACGTAAAGTCCAAAGTTTATGCTGATAATCCAGCTACAATTTGTATTTAAAAAATAAATGGAGTCAAATGTCCTTTTGAATAAATATTCTACACTTGATTTGAATTTTTGTATTTTTCTTTTATTTTTAAAAAAGATTCATCACCCGATACATAACAAAAAGAAACATATAAAAATGTTTAAAATATATACATATTTAGGTGATAGACTCGACAATACCAAAGTTCAAAAAGAAACGTGGAAGAAATAAATCCTTGTTTTTAAAAACCCGCGAAAAGTGAGCCAGACTGTGATACGAGTATTGATTAAAGTAGAGGGTAATGATGATAGCAAGAAGGCAGACAAATTTAACAACTTTTTCATTAAAGGCTTTAAATTTTTAAAACAATCGATTGATTATTAGTTATTTTGAACATTAAAATAAGTAAATCTTTATATACCACCTTTTTAAACACTAAGCTGTAAAATGTATAATGGCTAATTACAATTGTTTCTCTCCTTCCGCTTGGACTTGTGTTGATTATATGTTTTCACATTTACAAATAAAGTTATACTTGCGACGACAAAATATGGTACAAAATAAACTAAATGGACGCCAGTGGCGGTAACAGTTTATTCTTCATCATCATAAATATTTTTTTTTCGAAAAACACTGCTTCCGTAAAAGAGTCAGATAACGCTTAACTTACATGTGTTTTTCCGACATTATTGTTATAAAACTTAAACTGTTCTTACTATTTCGCGCATTTATTTTTAGATTTATTATTTTGGTTTTTTACCACGATTGAAGATTCAAAAACTTAACGTATGAATATACTTTGTGTTTATGAATGAAGAATTCAAATCTTTAATAAGAATTGTTTATGAAATTATGCATTAGAAATGCACAATCTGCGTTTCAATCTAAAAGTATGTATTGTGTTTTCCCATTTCACACATAATATTTAACAAACAACCTGTCGCCGAACGCCCAATTATGTTCCAGCTGATCGGTGACGATCATTCTGTTTATTTTCATTCCACCGTGAATGACGTCTAAATTTGACGTTTGTTATGCTGCTGTTTTGCCTTTCCCTCTTTGTCTTTTCGTTTGTTTGTTCATTTGTGGTGCGGAACAAATTTGCCATTACATTGTTTAAAGTCTGTCCAGTAGCCGTACGAGAAGGAAGCGCAAAAACTGCGGTAAGTAAATGTTGTAATTTTTTATTAGTTCTAATATTTATTGTCTGTTTTATAGAAATAAACGTTTAATACATATACGTAAAAGAGCGTGTTTTGTATTTCGTTACACCGCAAGCTTTCGATCGGGCTACATTCGGGACATTTTTATTTCGCAATTGTTTTGTAGTGTGCCATTTTTACAAAATAGCTGCAGCCGCCGTGTCGAATTTGTGTTGCCGAAAAATTCTTATTGGAAGGAATGGTTCCACCAGTGCGCCGGAGCCCACCATTATTAAGAAGCACGGCCAGTGCAGACACTGTAACATCCGATCAACCTGATCCAACCAACACAAACGGTAAGTGATCCTGAAACGCCAGCTCTTGGAAACTCAGTCTGAGCTTATCCAAAGCAGACGCCAGTGCCAACAATAAGAAACTTCATCTCGGGAGACACCAACACAAACGGTAAGTGATCATAACCTCAATTTTACATGTATGCAAAATATGTCCGCAATTGGTTTCGCAAACACAACAGCGCGTAATTCCCGCAATATGCAAGCTATAAATACATCGACATCGTTAAAAGCCGCCATGACACCGATGAATATGCCGCCTATTTCTACCGCCTACGTCGCCCTGCCGTCGACGCAAGACTATCCTATCTCAGCCAGCGCTGCTCTACCGCCGACGCAACCACGTCTTACCTCAGCCAGCGCTGCCCTACCGCCGACGCAACCACGTCTTACCTCAGCCATCGCCGCCCTACCGTCGACGCAACCTGCGCCAACGCCATCTAATATCATCCTAAGCAACAGCATGCCGCCACCATATGCCAGCCAACACCATCATATGCCTGAAACAAGCAATGCAAGCATATATGGGACACACATGATTCCGCGAAAAATGCAAGACCTTCCGGAATTCAGTGGTGAACCGGAAGATTGACCATTATTTTTTACAGCATATACCCAATCGACAGCAATGTATGGATACACAAATTTCGAAAATAACCAGCGTTTGCAGAAATGCCTGAAAGGTGATGCCAAGGAAATTGTGAAGTCTTTGCTGATCTACCCCGAAAATGTAAACGCTGTTATTGAACAGTTACAATTCCGTTTTGGAAGACCTGAGCAGCTAATCCATAGCCAATTGAAGCAAGTGAGGGAGCTGCCGTTTATAAATGAGCATAATTTAGCGAAACTAGTGCCATTTTCAACTAAAGTAAAGAACCTATCAGTGTTCCTGAAATCCGTGAATGGAGAGCAACATTTAGCAAACCCTACACTCATAGAGGAGCTGGTCTCGAAGCTCCCCATGAGCAAAAAATTGGAATGGGCCAGATCCTACAGTGCCCAGTATGTAAAGGAAATCACAAAATAATTGATTGTAACAAATTTTTGAACTCCAATGTAAATGAGCGTTGGGTTTTGTTGAAAAAGATTCGAGCCTGTTTTTCGTGTTTAAACATTGGACATTCGACCCGTGAATGCCACAAAAAGAAAATATGCCCACAAGAGGGTTGCCAACGGAAACACAACAAGTTGCTTCATAGTGATACAGCCAAAAACAGACCAACTAATTCTTTTTAAATTGCGTCGTCGATCAGCCTGTCGTATACATTCCTCATCACGCCTGGTACTAATCTGTTCCAAGGTTTCTTCGGCTCTTAGTGCAGCCTGATGTCAGGTTCAATAAGAACGTCGGAAATATGTCGTGTCCGATGTTTCTGCAGCCCTCAGCGCAGCCTGTCGTTGACTTTGTTGAGATCATCAAAGTTGAGATTATCAAAGTTAAGCCATATCTGAGGTTTCTGGGGTCCTTAGCGCTGACTAACGTTGACTTTGTTGAGAACGTCGAAGTTGAGCCATATCTGAGGTTTCAACGGTCCTTAGCGCAGCTTGACGTTGACTTTGCTGAGATTGTCGAAGATCAGCGGCCTCTGAGGTTTCTGCGATCCTTAGCGCAGCTTGAGGTTGACTTTGCTGAGATAGTTTAAGATCAGCTGTCTCGTAGGTTTCTGCGGTCCTTAGCGCAGCTTGACGTTGACTTTGCTGAGATCGTCGAAGATCAGCAGTCTCTGATGGTTCTGCAGCTCTCAGCGTTGGCGTTGAGTTTTCTGAGAACGTCGAGTATTAGCAATTTGAGAAGTTTTGAGATTCTCTAACATTCCGCAATGCCAAAGTTGCTTTGGCCACTTTGGTAAGAGATGATTTTTTCTCAGTGGCATTTTTAGTTTAGATTGAAAAACTTTTAAAAACACGATTTACCTTAATTAATTAAGCCAATAACCAATATCTAAATTAAAAAATACCACACCTACCTACCCTTTTTGCAAAAAAACACATGTCAATTCAGAAGTACCGCGCCTAACTGTCCTTTGAGCATAAAAATGCGCTAAAACCCCGAAACTCAATTCAAAAATGAATTGACCTCACCTTTTCTCCCGAAAATGTTACATCTTAATTCATGTAAAGAAATATACCTGTTTTGTAAAAAAATGATACCTGGTCCATTATACAAAAGTTAACCGCGAATATCTTTGAAAGGCGAATTTCCCGTGAAAAGTTAACATACCTAACAAAAAACGGTGTTATGTGTTCTTACATATTGAGTACAATTTGTTTGTTAAATTTGAAAGAGGTCAACATTTTAGTACTTGTAAATTTTCCATGCTTTTGTGACGGTATATATTGCGTAATACTTAGAATAGCCAAAATGTATTGTTCCGAAGAACAACATGCTGAAATTGAAGATTGCTTGGGAGCCCAATTTTTTTGGCCGAGATGTGACGATTGTAAGATTTTAGAAGGATCGGAGTAGCGGTTCATCCGTAATTGCTTGGGGGATTGTGTGCCCTCTGTCTTTTTATAGTTTGAGGTAGTGGGTGGGGCCACGCTCGATTTTCCAAACTTTGTTTCAAATACTCTCTGCATGTGTTTGGGCCAACTGTAATATATTCTTAAAATTTCATGATGATCAGACTCTTATTATGACTGTTATAACAGGTATTATAAAAAGGGGCGTTGCCCCGCCCTGTTTTCCAAAAAAAATTGTTGCGTCATATCAGTAGTATATGTATTAAACCTCACATTCCCGCTCTAATAGTCTGGGAGATATCGTCGTTTTAAATTTTGAGGTGTGAGGGCGGGGCCGTGCCCCCTTTTCAAAAATTGATTTCAAGTAGCCTATGCATATCTCTAGACCAACTTTAACATACTGTACAAATTTCAGGACGATCATACTATTATTATGGCTGTTAGAACTATTTATTTAAAAAGGGGCGTGGCGCCGCCCACTTTTCAAAAAAATATTTTTCATCATACCAGGAGTATATGCACAAACAGCATCTTTCGACATCTAATAGTCTATGAGATATAGCCGTTTGAAATTTCGAGGTGTGTGGGCGGTGCCACGCCTACTTGATTTATCAAAATTTCAAGTACCCTTTTTTAATTTTGGGGTGTAGGACTATCTTTGAGCAAAATTTCATGAAGATTGGTTCATCGGCTCAGACTCCATTAACGCACAAACAAACAAACAAACTTTCACATTTATAATATTAGTAGGATATTTTTGTAATACGAGTATATGCTGTTAATCTTTAATGATATACTTATAATTTGCAGGGCTAATAAAACAAAAATGAAAATTCCGTTTCCATATGTAAACTCTCGATCATAGGATGAAGTGTATATATAAGTTTGCGGTTCCGAGTCTTAGGTCTCGAAATGCTTTTTTGCGACTCTTGTATGTACTTATATACACATTATTCATCTTTGTAAAATTCTAAGACGATCTAGCTAAGGCCGCCTTCACTTCTTTCTGTTTAACGCACGATTCTGTAGAAAGCAGAAGAGCTAGAGTCTTCATACCTACCAGTTAAATACCTTTAAGTTGCAAATCGGTTGAAATGGAAATAAACCAGAGACCAATTTCCCCCTTTAACATGTGTTTTTCCGACATTATTGTTATAAAACTTAAACTGTTCTTACTATTTCGCGCATTTATTTTTAGATTTATTATTTTGGTTTTTTACCACGATTGAAGATTCAAAAACTTAACGTATGAATATACTTTGTGTTTATGAATGATGAATTCAAATCTTTAATAAGAATTGTTTATGAAATTATGCATTAGAAACGCACAATCTGCGTTTCAATCTAAAAGTATGTATTGTGTTTTCCCATTTCACACATAATATTTAGCAAACAACCAAATTGAGTAAGTAACTCAAAACTGTGCTTCAGCTTTTATTTATTAGAATCACTCATTTCTAGCATTCTATTTAAATATAGAAGCAAGAGGTCTTGAGCCGGTTAATCCCTGTTCAATGTGTAAAAGCAACAGACCGAAATAAAACAAACGAGCTAAACAATCACTAATTTTAAGAAAATAACCAACAAAAAATATATATTTTGCTGCTCTGTTGTATTTTTGAAATTTGGTCTTAACTACTTACTGACTACATAAGCATTATATCGTCGTTCGTGTTCACCGGTTGGAGCTCGATCTGAGTGGATAACAATTTTGTAGCTTTCATCTGGAATGTTTTCCATGGCAGACTTAAACGATTGTATAAGTATAAGTTGATTATAATCATAAGTAGAGTCTGAAGATCGCAAATAATGCTTCTTTGAATACCTAGTATAACTTCACACCTCCTTTCAGCTTCTGCGTTTGTATCACCAATTAAATAAATCTGCATAAACTTTGCCTGTTGATTAGCTAGGGAAAAGATTGAGCCGATACGATAATAAATTTGTCCTTGTATAGAAAACGTTGGAGAAAATCCTGGCATTTACGCATTTTTATCAACTTCAAAAGAAGTCATTTGAAAGGATGCGTTGTATTTTCCTATGTTTCCCAGGAAATGTTTCGACTCCTCAGTTTCGGCGGTTAATAGATTTCGAAGAGACTCTGGAGGTTCTTCTAAGATATGAATGGAAATTTTTCCTGCACTACAGCACATTCTCGGTGTTTCAGTTTTCCATTTCAAGGCTTGGCAGTACCGACAAACCACCGTCATTCCACCAATTCTCAATTGATTGTGGCTTGCATAAACAAGCGTACGATCATCAAAAAAAACAGACCAACTAATTCTTTTTAAATTGCGTCGTCGATCAGCCTGTCGTATACATTCCTCATCACGCCTGGTACTAATCTGTTCCAAGGTTTCTTCGGCTCTTAGTGCAGCCTGATGTCGGGTTCAAGAAGAACGTCGGAAATATGTCGTGTCCGATGTTTCTGCAGCCCTCAGCGCAGCCTGTCGTTGACTTTGTTGAGATCATCAAAGTTGAGATTATCAAAGTTAAGCCATATCTGAGGTTTCTGCGGTCCTTAGCGCTGACTGACGTTGACTTTGTTGAGAACGTCGAAGTTGAGCCATATCTGAGGTTTCTACGGTCCTTAGCGCAGCTTTACGTTGACTTTGCTGAGATTGTCGAAGATCAGCGGCCTCTGAGGTTTCTGCGATCCTTAGCGCAGCTTGACGTTGACTTTGCTGAGATAGTTGAAGATCAGCTGTCTCGGAGGTTTCTGCGGTCCTTAGCGCAGCTTGACGTTGACGAGATCGTCGAAGATCAGCAGTCTCTGATGGTTCTGCAGCTCTCAGCGCTGCCTGGCGTTGAGTTTTCTGAGAACGTCGAGTATTAGCAATTTGAGAAGTTTTGAGATTCTCTAACATTCCGCAATGCCAAAGTTGCTTTGGCCACTTTGGTAAGAGATGATTTTTTCTCAGTGGCATTTTTAGTTTATATTAAAAAACTTTTAAAAACGCGATTTACTTAAATTTTTTACTCCACAGATTTTGTATATTATATTTAGATTACGTTACACTTTTTACACGTCCGTATACTTTAATGGTTGAATGAACAATGGTACTGTAAGCCAATAACCAATATCTAAATTAAAAAATACCACACCTACCTACCCTTTTTGCAAAAAAAAACACATGTCAATTCAGAAGTACCGCGCCTACCTGTCCTTTGAGCATAAAAATGCGCTAAAACCCCAAAACTCAATTCAAAAATGAATTGACCTCTCCTTTTCTCCCGAAAATGTAACATCTTAATTCATGTAAAGAAATATACCTGAACGCACGACGAATAATGCACATTGAGAAATTGTCTATTGTTGTTGGTTTTATGTGTTTTCGTTGTTTATTTTTTTCTGTTATTTGTAGTTATTGCTGTTGTTTTGGCTATGGTGTGTTATTTGTATTTGTTGGTTGCGCGCTGTGGTTTATTTGTTGTTTTTTTTTGCGGGTTTGTGTTTTTCTGTTTGTTTATTTTTGTTTGTTTTGGAGACGGACGAGAGAACTGTAACACGGACAACATTTAACGCGGAAGACATAGAAAACGCGTGCGGACTGGACGACAGACTGAACACTACTACTCAAGTACCCTATGCATATCTCTAGACCAACTATAACATACTGTACATATTTCAGGACGATCATACTATTATTATGGCTGTTAGAACTATTTATTTAAAAAGGGGCGTGGCACCGCCCACTTTTCAAAAAAATATTTTTCATTATACCAGGAGTATATGTACAAACAGCATCTTTCTACATCTAATAGTCTATGAGATATAGCCGTTTGAAATTTCGAGGTATGTGGGCGGTGCCACGCCCACTTGATTTATCAAAATTCAAGTACCCTTTTTTAATTTTGGGGTGTAGGACCATCTTTGAGCAAAATTTCAAGATGATTGGTTCATCGGCTTAGACTCCATTAACGAACAAACGAACAAACAAACAAACTTTCACATTTATAATATTAGTAGGAAAATTTTGTAATACGAGTTTATGCTGCTAATCTTCAATGATATACATACTTATAATTTGCAGGCCTAATAAAACAAAAATGAAATTTCCATTTCCATATGTAAACTCTCGATCATAGGATGAAGTGTATATATAAAATTTTGACTCGAAGTATTGGTTAAGCGCCTACGAGGTAAAATTTAAAAAAAAACATGTTTTTTTAGTAATTGCTGTATATTGATCGCCTGGTCCAACAAAGGCAGACCTCCCAGAGATTTTTGGGGAAATAATTGATAAATGGATAAATGGAACACAAATAACATTTTAACAGCAGGAGACTTGAATATCGACTGGGTTAAAAACAAACCATGGAAAATAATTACAACGGTAATGGGTTATGATAGAATACATAAGAATAACACAAACTCCAAGACATTACTTTATTTTATAATAACAAATAATAGTCTTTCTTCATGGAAAGACTTACATTGCAATAACGTCTCCAAATTGTGCAACTGTATTAAGGAAATGAGCGTTCGGGGAGAAACTGTTTTCGACCAAAATTTTGTTCAGTCATGAGGATCATAACTGGCTCAAAATTTGGGATGAAGAGCAACCAGAAGAGGTTTAAGAGGTGCCTTTGTACACGGAGAAAACCACAGTTCTGTGCGGTGAAATCATCGGTCCATTTTTTTCAAAAAAGTTGATGGCCGGAACGTAACGGTAAATGGTGCTAGCTATCGCGCCACGTTATCGGACTTCTTACTAGCTAAATTGAAGCCCGTAATCATGATGGCATTTGTCTTCAATTTTGGATAAGTGAGATGGCCGTCTATCTCGTGTGGTTTCACACCTTAAGAATTCTTTCTTTGGGACTACGTAAAGTCCAAAGTTTATGCTGATAAACCAGCTACAATTTGTATTTAAAAAATAAATGGCATCAAATGTCCTTTTGAATAAAGAATAAAGATTCTACACTTGATATGAATTTTTGTATTTTTCTTTTAAAAAAGATTCATCACCCGATACATAACAAAAAGAAACATATAAAAATGTTTAAAATATATACATATTTAGGTGATAGACTCGACAATACCAAAGTTCAAAAAGAAACGTGGAAGAAATAAATCCTTGTTTTTAAAAACCCGCGAAATGTGAGCCAGACTGTGATACGAGTATTGATTAAAGTAGAGGGTAATGATGATAGCAAGAAGGTAGACAAATTAAACAATTTTTTCATTAAAGGCTTTAAATTTTTAAAACAATCGATTGATTATTAGTTATTTTGAACATTAAAATAAGTAAATCTTTATATATCACCTTTTTAAACACTAAGCTGTAAAATGTATAATGGCTAATAACAATTGTTTCTCTCCTTCCGCTTGGACTTGTGTTGATTATATGTTTTCACATTTACAAATAAAGTTATACTTGCGACGACAAAATATGGTACAAAATAAACTAAATGGACGCCAGTGGCGGTAACAGTGTATTCTTCATCATCATAAATATTTTTTTTTCGAAAAACACTGCTTCCGTAAGAGAGTCAGATAACTCTTAACTTACATGTGTTTTTCCGACATTATTGTTATAAAACTTAAACTGTTCTTACTATTTCGCGCATTTATTTTTAGATTTATTATTTTGGTTTTTTACCACGATTGAAGATTCAAAAACTTAACGTATGAATATACTTTGTGTTTATGAATGATGAATTCAAATCTTTAATAAGAATTGTTTATGAAATTATGCATTAGAAACGCACAATCTGCGTTTCAATCTAAAAGTATGTATTGTGTTTTCCCATTTCACACATAATATTTAGCAAACAACCAAATTGAGTAAGTAACTCAAAACTGTGCTTCAGCTTTTATTTATTAGAATCACTCATTTCTATCATTCTATTTAAATATAGAAGCAAGAGGTCTTGAGCCGGTTAATCCCTGTTCAATGTGTAAAAGCAACAGACCGAAATAAAACAAACGAGCTAAACAATCACTAATTTTAAGAAAATAACCAACAAAATATATATATTTTGCTGCTCTGTTGTATTTTTGAAATTTGGTCTTTACTACTTACTGACTACATTAGCATTATATCGTCATTCGTGTTCACCGGTTGGAGTTCGATCTGAGTGGATAACAATTTTGTAGCTTTCATCTGGAATGTTTTCCATAGAGATTGTATAGATATAAGTTGATTATGATCATGAAGTAGTGTCTGAAGATCGCAAATAATGCTTCTTTGAATACCTAGTATATCTTCACACCTCCTTTTAGCTTCTGCGTTTGTATCACCAATTAAAAAAAATCTGCATAAACTTTGCCTGTTGATTAGCTAGGGAAAAGATTGAGCCGATACGATAATAAATTTGTCCTTGTATAGAAAACGTTGGAGAAAATCCTGGCATTTACGCATTTTTATCAACTTCAAAAGAAGTCATTTGAAAGGATGCGTTGTATTTTCCTATGTTTCCCAGGAAATGTTTCGACTCCTCAGTTTCGGCGGTTAATAGATTTCGAAGAGGTTCTTCTAAGATATGAATGGAAATTTTTCCTGCACTACAGCACATTCTCGGTGTTTCAGTTTTCCATTTCAAGGCTTGGCAGTACCGACAAACCACCGTCATTCCACCAATTCTCAATTGATTGTGGCTTGCATAAACAAGCGTACGATCATCAAAAAAAAACAGACCAACTAATTATTTTTAAATTGCGTCGTCGATCAGCCTGTCGTATACATTCCTCATCACGCCTGGTACTAATCTGTTCCAAGGTTTCTTCGGCTCTTAGTGCAGCCTGATGTCGGGTTCAATAAGATCGTCGGAAATATGTCGTGTCCGATGTTTCTGCAGCCCTCAGCGCAGCCTGTCGTTGACTTTGTTGAGATCATCAAAGTTGAGATTATCAAAGTTAAGCCATATCTGAGGTTTCTGCGGTCCTTAGCGCTGACTGACGTTGACTTTGTTGAGAACGTCGAAGTTGAGCCATATCTGAAGTTTCTACGGTCCTTAGCGCAGCTTGACGTTGACTTTGCTGAGATTGTCGAAGATCAGCGGCCTCTGAGGTTTCTGCGATCCTTAGCGCAGCTTGAGGTTGACTTTGCTGAGATAGTTGAAGATCAGCTGTCTCGGAGGTTTCTGCGGTCCTTAGCGCAGCTTGACGTTGACTTTGCTGAGATCGTCGAAGATCAGCAGTCTCTGATGGTTCTGCAGCTCTCAGCGCTGCCTGGCGTTGAGTTTTCTGCGAACGTCGAGTATTAGCAATTTGAGAAGTTTTGAGATTCTCTAACATTCCGCAATGCCAAAGTTGCTTTGGCCACTTTGGTAAGAGATGATTTTTTCTCAGTGGCATTTTTAGTTTAGATTTAAAAACTTTTAAAAACACGATTTACTTAAATTTTTTAATTTTTTGTATATGATATTTAGATTACGTTACACTTTTTACACGTCCGTATACTTTAATGGTTGAATGAACAATGGTACTGTAAGCCAATAACCAATATCTAAATTAAAAAATACCACACCTACCTACCCTTTTTGCAAAAAAAACACATGTCAATTCAGAAGTACCGCGCCTACCTGTCCTTTGAACATAAAAATGCGCTAAAACCCCGAAACTCAATTCAAAAATGAATTGACCTCACCTTTTCTCCCGAAAATGTAACATCTTAATTCATGTAAAGAAATATACCTGTTTTGTAAAAAAATGATACCTGGTCCATTATACAAAAGTTAACCGCGAAATCTTTGAAAGGCGAATTTCCCGTGAAAAGTTAACATACCTAACAAAAAACGGTATTATGTGGCCTTACATATTGAGTACAATTTGCTTGTTAAATTTGAAAGAGGTCAACATTTTAGCTACTTGTAAATTTTCCATGCTTTTGTGACGGTATATATTGCGTAGTACTTAGAATAGCAAAACTGTATTGTTCCGAAGAACAACATGCTGAAATTGAAGATTGCTTGGGAGCCCAATTTTTTGGCCGAGATGTGACGATTGTAAGATTTTAGAAGGATCGGAGTAGCGGTTCATCCGTAATTGCTTGGGGGATTGTGTGCCCTCTGTCTTTTTATAGTTTGAGGTAGTGGGTGGGGCCACGCTCGATTTTCCAAACTTTGTTTCAAATACTCTCTGCATATGTCTGGGCCAACTGTAATATATTCTTAAAATTTCATGATGATCAGACTCTTATTATGACTGTTATAACAGGTATTATAAAAAGGGGCGTTGCCCCGCCCTTTTTTCCAAAAAAAATTGTTGCGTCATATCAGTAGTATATGTATTAAACCTCACATTCCCGCTCTAATAGTCTTGGAGATATCGTCGTTTTAAATTTTGAGGTGTGTGGGCGGGGCCGTGCCCCCTTTTCAAAAATTGATTTCAAGTAGCCTATGCATATCTCTAGACCAACTTTAACATACTGTACAAATTTCAGGACGATCATACTATTATTATGGCTGTTAGAGCTATTTATTTAAAAAGGGGCGTGGCGACCCCACTTTTCAAAAAAATATTTTTCATCATACCAGGAGTATATGCACAAACAGCATCTTTCTACATCTAATAGTCTATGAGATATAGCCGTTTGAAATTTCGAGGTGTGTGGGCGGTGCCACGCCTACTTGATTTATCAAAATTTCAAGTACCCTTTTTTAATTTTGGGGTGTAGGACTATCTTTGAACAAAATTTCATGAAGATTGGTTCATCGGCTCAGACTCCATTAACGCACAAACAAACAAACAAACTTTCACATTTATAATATAAGTAGGATATTTTTGTAATACGAGTATATGCTGTTAATCTTTAATGATATACTTATAATTTGCAGGGCTAATAAAACAAAAATGAAAATTCCGTTTCCATATGTAAACTCTCGATCATAGGATGAAGTGTATATATAAGTTTGCGGTTCCGAGTCTTAGGTCTCGAAATGCTTTTTTGCGACTCTTGTATGTACTTATATACACATTATTCATCTTTGTAAAATTCTAAGACGATCTAGCTAAGGCCGCCTTCACTTCTTTCTGTTTAACGCACGATTCTGTAGAAAGCAGAAGAGCTAGAGTCTTCATACCTACCAGTTAAATACCTTTAAGTTGCAAATCGGTTGAAATGGAAATAAACCAGAGACCAATTTCCCCCTTTAAGTGGCTAAGAACACTCATGAATATTTCTGGTGAAATTGTAACTACATAACCTTAATAATTAGCTTTTGAAGACATGCTTAGACGCAGATTAAAACGGGTATCGATCCATGTTTTGTTATTGCCCCACTTTAAAGGTCCCTTCTGATCAGTAAAAAAATTTTGACTCGAAGTATTGGTTAAGCGCCTACGAGGTAAAATTTAAAAAAAAACATGTTTTTTAGTAATTGCTGTATATTGATCGCCTGGTCCAACAAAGGCAGACCTCCCAGAGATTTTTGGGGAAATAATTGATAAATGGAGCTAAAACACACATAACATTTTAACAGCAGGAGACTTGAATATCGACTGGGTTAAAAACAAACCATGGAAAATAATTACAATGGTAATGGGTTAAAGCAAATTATGATAGAATACATAAGAATAACACAAACTCCAAGACATTTCTTTATTTTATAATAACAAATAATAGTCTTTCTTGATGGAAAGACTTACATTTCAATAACGTCTCCAAATTGTGCAACTGTATTAAGGAAATGAGCGTTCGGGGAGAAACTGTTTTCGACCAAAATTTTGTTCAGTCATGAGGATCATAACTGGCTCAAAATTTTGGATGAAGAGCAACCAGAAGAGGTTTAAGAGGTGCCTTTGTACACGAAGAAAACCACAGTTTTGTGCGGTGAAATCATCGGTCCATTTTTTTTAAAAAAGTTGATGGCCGGAACGTAACGGTAAATGGTGCTAGCTATCGCGCCTCGTTATCGGACTTCTTACTAGCTGAAATTGAAGCCCGTAATCATGATGGCATTTGTCTTCAATTTTGGACAAGTGAAGCTCGTGTGGTTTCACACCTTTAGAACTCTTTCTTTGGGGCTACGTAAAGTCCAAAGTTTATGCTGATAATCCAGCTACAATTTGTATTTAAAAAATAAATGGAGTCAAATGTCCTTTTGAATAAAGATTCTACACTTGATTTGAATTTTTGTATTTTTCTTTTATTTTTAAAAAAGATTCATCACCCGATACATAACAAAAAGAAACATATAAAAATGTTTAAAATATATACATATTTAGGTGATAGACTCGACAATACCAAAGTTCAAAAAGAAACGTGGAAGAAATAAATCCTTGTTTTTAAAAACCCGCGAAAAGTGAGCCAGACTGTGATACGAGTATTGATTAAAGTAGAGGGTAATGATGATAGCAAGAAGGCAGACAAATTTAACAACTTTTTCATTAAAGGCTTTAAATTTTTAAAACAATCGATTGATTATTAGTTATTTTGAACATTAAAATAAGTAAATCTTTATATACCACCTTTTTAAACACTAAGCTGTAAAATGTATAATGGCTAATTACAATTGTTTCTCTCCTTCCGCTTGGACTTGTGTTGATTATATGTTTTCACATTTACAAATAAAGTTATACTTGCGACGACAAAATATGGTACAAAATAAACTAAATGGACGCCAGTGGCGGTAACAGTTTATTCTTCATCATCATAAATATTTTTTTTTCGAAAAACACTGCTTCCGTAAAAGAGTCAGATAACGCTTAACTTACATGTGTTTTTCCGACATTATTGTTATAAAACTTAAACCGTTCTTACTATTTCGCGCATTTATTTTTAGATTTATTATTTTGGTTTTTTACCACGATTGAAGATTCAAAAACTTAACGTATGAATATACTTTGTGTTTATGAATGAAGAATTCAAATCTTCTGCGTTTCAATCTAAAAGTATGTATTGTGTTTTCCCATTTCACACATAATATTTAACAAACAACCTGTCGCCGAACGCCCAATTATGTTCCAGCTGATCGGTGACGATCATTCTGTTTATTTTCATTCCACCGTGAATGACGTCTAAATTTGACGTTTGTTATGCTGCTGTTTTGCCTTTCCCTCTTTGTCTTTTCGTTTGTTTGTTCATTTGTGGTGCGGAACAAATTTGCCATTACATTGTTTAAAGTCTGTCCAGTAGCCGTACGAGAAGGAAGCGCAAAAACTGCGGTAAGTAAATGTTGTAATTTTTTATTAGTTCTAATATTTATTGTCTGTTTTATAGAAATAAACGTTTAATACATATACGTAAAAGAGCGTGTTTTGTATTTCGTTACACCGCAAGCTTTCGATCGGGCTACATTCGGGACATTTTTATTTCGCAATTGTTTTGTAGTGTGCCATTTTTACAAAATAGCTGCAGCCGCCGTGTCGAATTTGTGTTGCCGAAAAATTCTTATTGGAAGGAATGGTTCCACCAGTGCGCCGGAGCCCACCATTATTAAGAAGCACGGCCAGTGCAGACACTGTAACATCCGATCAACCTGATCCAACCAACACAAACGGTAAGTGATCCTGAAACGCCAGCTCTTGGAAACTCAGTCTGAGCTTATCCAAAGCAGACGCCAGTGCCAACAATAAGAAACTTCATCTCGGGAGACACCAACACAAACGGTAAGTGATCATAACCTCAATTTTACATGTATGCAAAATATGTCCGCAATTGGTTTCGCAAACACAACAGCGCGTAATTCCCGCAATATGCAAGCTATAAATACATCGACATCGTTAAAAGCCGCCATGACACCGATGAATATGCCGCCTATTTCTACCGCCTACGTCGCCCTGCCGTCGACGCAAGACTATCCTATCTCAGCCAGCGCTGCTCTACCGCCGACGCAACCACGTCTTACCTCAGCCAGCGCTGCCCTACCGCCGACGCAACCACGTCTTACCTCAGCCATCGCCGCCCTACCGTCGACGCAACCTGCGCCAACGCCATCTAATATCATCCTAAGCAACAGCATGCCGCCACCATATGCCAGCCAACACCATCATATGCCTGAAACAAGCAATGCAAGCATATATGGGACACACATGATTCCGCGAAAAATGCAAGACCTTCCGGAATTCAGTGGTGAACCGGAAGATTGACCATTATTTTTTACAGCATATACCCAATCGACAGCAATGTATGGATACACAAATTTCGAAAATAACCAGCGTTTGCAGAAATGCCTGAAAGGTGATGCCAAGGAAATTGTGAAGTCTTTGCTGATCTACCCCGAAAATGTAAACGCTGTTATTGAACAGTTACAATTCCGTTTTGGAAGACCTGAGCAGCTAATCCATAGCCAATTGAAGCAAGTGAGGGAGCTGCCGTTTATAAATGAGCATAATTTAGCGAAACTAGTGCCATTTTCAACTAAAGTAAAGAACCTATCAGTGTTCCTGAAATCCGTGAATGGAGAGCAACATTTAGCAAACCCTACACTCATAGAGGAGCTGGTCTCGAAGCTCCCCATGAGCAAAAAATTGGAATGGGCCAGATCCTACAGTGCCCAGTATGTAAAGGAAATCACAAAATAATTGATTGTAACAAATTTTTGAACTCCAATGTAAATGAGCGTTGGGTTTTGTTGAAAAAGATTCGAGCCTGTTTTTCGTGTTTAAACATTGGACATTCGACCCGTGAATGCCACAAAAAGAAAATATGCCCACAAGAGGGTTGCCAACGGAAACACAACAAGTTGCTTCATAGTGATACAGCCAAAAACAGACCAACTAATTCTTTTTAAATTGCGTCGTCGATCAGCCTGTCGTATACATTCCTCATCACGCCTGGTACTAATCTGTTCCAAGGTTTCTTCGGCTCTTAGTGCAGCCTGATGTCAGGTTCAATAAGAACGTCGGAAATATGTCGTGTCCGATGTTTCTGCAGCCCTCAGCGCAGCCTGTCGTTGACTTTGTTGAGATCATCAAAGTTGAGATTATCAAAGTTAAGCCATATCTGAGGTTTCTGGGGTCCTTAGCGCTGACTGACGTTGACTTTGTTGAGAACGTCGAAGTTGAGCCATATCTGAGGTTTCAACGGTCCTTAGCGCAGCTTGACGTTGACTTTGCTGAGATTGTCGAAGATCAGCGGCCTCTGAGGTTTCTGCGATCCTTAGCGCAGCTTGAGGTTGACTTTGCTGAGATAGTTTAAGATCAGCTGTCTCGTAGGTTTCTGCGGTCCTTAGCGCAGCTTGACGTTGACTTTGCTGAGATCGTCGAAGATCAGCAGTCTCTGATGGTTCTGCAGCTCTCAGCGTTGGCGTTGAGTTTTCTGAGAACGTCGAGTATTAGCAATTTGAGAAGTTTTGAGATTCTCTAACATTCCGCAATGCCAAAGTTGATTTGGCCACTTTGGTAAGAGATGATTTTTTCTCAGTGGCATTTTTAGTTTAGATTGAAAAACTTTTAAAAACACGATTTACCTTAATTAATTAAGCCAATAACCAATATCTAAATTAAAAAATACCACACCTACCTACCCTTTTTGCAAAAAAACACATGTCAATTCAGAAGTACCGCGCCTACCTGTCCTTTGAGCATAAAAATGCGCTAAAACCCCGAAACTCAATTCAAAAATGAATTGACCTCACCTTTTCTCCCGAAAATGTTACATCTTAATTCATGTAAAGAAATATACCTGTTTTGTAAAAAAATGATACCTGGTCCATTATACAAAAGTTAACCGCGAATATCTTTGAAAGGCGAATTTCCCGTGAAAAGTTAACATACCTAACAAAAAACGGTGTTATGTGTCCTTACATATTGAGTACAATTTGTTTGTTAAATTTGAAAGAGGTCAACATTTTAGTACTTGTAAATTTTCCATGCTTTTGTGACGGTATATATTGCGTAATACTTAGAATAGCCAAAATGTATTGTTCCGAAGAACAACATGCTGAAATTGAAGATTGCTTGGGAGCCCAATTTTTTTGGCCGAGATGTGACGATTGTAAGATTTTAGAAGGATCGGAGTAGCGGTTCATCCGTAATTGCTTGGGGGATACTTGAAATCAATTTTGTTGCGTCATATCAGTAGTATATGTATTAAACCTCACATTCCCGCTCTAATAGTCTGGGAGATATCGTCGTTTTAAATTTTGAGGTGTGAGGGCGGGGCCGTGCCCCCTTTTCAAAAATTGATTTCAAGTAGCCTATGCATATCTCTAGACCAACTTTAACATACTGTACAAATTTCAGGACGATCATACTATTATTATGGCTGTTAGAACTATTTATTTAAAAAGGGGCGTGGCGCCGCCCACTTTTCAAAAAAATATTTTTCATCATACCAGGAGTATATGCACAAACAGCATCTTTCGACATCTAATAGTCTATGAGATATAGCCGTTTGAAATTTCGAGGTGTGTGGGCGGTGCCACGCCTACTTGATTTATCAAAATTTCAAGTACCCTTTTTTAATTTTGGGGTGTAGGACTATCTTTGAGCAAAATTTCATGAAGATTGGTTCATCGGCTCAGACTCCATTAACGCACAAACAAACAAACAAATTTTCACATTTATAATATTAGTAGGATATTTTTGTAATACGAGTATATGCTGTTAATCTTTAATGATATACTTATAATTTGCAGGGCTAATAAAACAAAAATGAAAATTCCGTTTCCATATGTAAACTCTCGATCATAGGATGAAGTGTATATATAAGTTTGCGGTTCCGAGTCTTAGGTCTCGAAATGCTTTTTTGCGACTCTTGTATGTACTTATATACACATTATTCATCTTTGTAAAATTCTAAGACGATCTAGCTAAGGCCGCCTTCACTTCTTTCTGTTTAACGCACGATTCTGTAGAAAGCAGAAGAGCTAGAGTCTTCATACCTACCAGTTAAATACCTTTAAGTTGCAAATCGGTTGAAATGGAAATAAACCAGAGACCAATTTCCCCCTTTAAGTGGCTAAGAACACTCATGAATATTTCTGGTGAAATTGTAACTACATAACCTTAATAATTAGCTTTTGAAGACATGCTTAGACGCAGATTAAAACGGGTATCGATCCATGTTTTGTTATTGCCCCACTTTAAAGGTCCCCTCTGATCAGTAAAAAAATTTTGACTCGAAGTATTGGTTAAGCGCCTACGAGGTAAAATTTAAAAAAAAACATGTTTTTTAGTAATTGCTGTATATTGATCGCCTGGTCCAACAAAGGCAGACCTCCCAGAGATTTTTGGGGAAATAATTGATAAATGGAGCTAAAACACACATAACATTTTAACAGCAGGAGACTTGAATATCGACTGGGTTAAAAACAAACCATGGAAAATAATTACAATGGTAATGGGTTAAAGCAAATTATGATAGAATACATAAGAATAACACAAACTCCAAGACATTTCTTTATTTTATAATAACAAATAATAGTCTTTCTTGATGGAAAGACTTACATTTCAATAACGTCTCCAAATTGTGCAACTGTATTAAGGAAATGAGCGTTCGGGGAGAAACTGTTTTCGACCAAAATTTTGTTCAGTCATGAGGATCATAACTGGCTCAAAATTTTGGATGAAGAGCAACCAGAAGAGGTTTAAGAGGTGCCTTTGTACACGAAGAAAACCACAGTTTTGTGCGGTGAAATCATCGGTCCATTTTTTTTAAAAAAGTTGATGGCCGGAACGTAACGGTAAATGGTGCTAGCTATCGCGCCTCGTTATCGGACTTCTTACTAGCTGAAATTGAAGCCCGTAATCATGATGGCATTTGTCTTCAATTTTGGACAAGTGAAGCTCGTGTGGTTTCACACCTTTAGAACTCTTTCTTTGGGGCTACGTAAAGTCCAAAGTTTATGCTGATAATCCAGCTACAATTTGTATTTAAAAAATAAATGGAGTCAAATGTCCTTTTGAATAAAGATTCTACACTTGATTTGAATTTTTGTATTTTTCTTTTATTTTTAAAAAAGATTCATCACCCGATACATAACAAAAAGAAACATATAAAAATGTTTAAAATATATACATATTTAGGTGATAGACTCGACAATACCAAAGTTCAAAAAGAAACGTGGAAGAAATAAATCCTTGTTTTTAAAAACCCGCGAAAAGTGAGCCAGACTGTGATACGAGTATTGATTAAAGTAGAGGGTAATGATGATAGCAAGAAGGCAGACAAATTTAACAACTTTTTCATTAAAGGCTTTAAATTTTTAAAACAATCGATTGATTATTAGTTATTTTGAACATTAAAATAAGTAAATCTTTATATATCACCTTTTTAAACACTAAGCTGTAAAATGTATAATGGCTAATTACAATTGTTTCTCTCCTTCCGCTTGGACTTGTGTTGGTTATATGTTTTCACATTTACAAATAAAGTTATACTTGCGACGACAAAATATGGTACAAAATAAACTAAATGGACGCCAGTGGCGGTAACAGTTTATTCTTCATCATCATAAATATTTTTTTTTCGAAAAACACTGCTTCCGTAAAAGAGTCAGATAACGCTTAACTTACATGTGTTTTTCCGACATTATTGTTATAAAACTTAAACTGTTCTTACTATTTCGCGCATTTATTTTTAGATTTATTATTTTGGTTTTTTACCACGATTGATGATTCAAAAACTTAACGTATGAATATACTTTGTGTTTATGAATGAAGAATTCAAATCTTTAATAAGAATTGTTTATGAAATTATGCATTAGAAATGCACAATCTGCGTTTCAATCTAAAAGTATGTATTGTGTTTTCCCATTTCACACATAATATTTAACAAACAACCTGTCGCCGAACGCCCAATTATGTTCCAGCTGATCGGTGACGATCATTCTGTTTATTTTCATTCCACCGTGAATGACGTCTAAATTTGACGTTTGTTATGCCGCTGTTTTTCCTTTCCCTCTTTGTCTTTTCGTTTGTTTGTTTGTTCATTTGTGGTGCGGAACAAATTTGCCATTACATTGTTTAAAGTCTGTCCAGTAGCCGTACGAGAAGAAAGCGCAAAAACTGCGGTAAGTAAATGTTGTAATTTTTTATTAGTTCTAATATTTATTGTCTGTTTTATAGAAATCAACGTTTAATATATATACGTAAAAGAGCGTGTTTTGTATTTCGTTACACCGCAAGCTTTCGATCGGGCTACATTCGGGACATTTTTATTTCGCAATTGTTTTGTAGTGTGCCATTTTTACAAAATAGCTGCAGCCGCCGTGTCGAATTTGTGTTGCCGAAAAATTCTTATTGGAAGGAATGGTTCCACCAGTGCGCCGGAGCCCACCATTATTAAGAAGCACGGCCAGTGCAGACACTGTAACATCCGATAAACCTGATCCAACCAACACAAACGGTAAGTGATCCTGAAACGCCAGCTCTTGGAAACTCAGTCTGAGCTTATCCAAAGCAGACGCCAGTGACAACAATAAGAAACTTCATCTCGGGAGACACCAACACAAACGGTAAGTGATCATAACCTCAATTTTACATGTATGCAAAATATGTCCGCAATTGGTTTCGCAAACACAACAGCGCGTAAGTCCCGCAATATGCAAGCTATAAATACATCGGCATCGTTAAACGCCGCCATGACACCGATGAATATGCCGCCTACGTCGCCCTGCCGTCGACGCAAGACTATCCTATCTCAGCCAGCGCTGCCCTACCGCCGACGCAACCACGTCTTACCTCAGCCAGCGCTGCCCTACCGCCGACGCAACCACGTCTTACCTCAGCCATCGCCGCCCTACCGTCGACGCAACCTGCGCCAACGCCATCTAATATCACCCTAAGCAACAGCATGCCGCTACCATATGCCAGCCAACACCATCATATGCCTGAAACAAGCAATGCAAGCATATATGGGACACACATGATTCCGCGAAAAATGCAAGACCTTCCGGAATTCAGTGGTGAACCGGAAGATTGACCATTATTTTTTACAGCATATACCCAATCGACAGCAATGTATGGATACACAAATTTCGAAAATAACCAGCGTTTGCAGAAATGCCTGAAAGGTGATGCCAAGGAAATTGTGAAGTCTTTGCTGATCTACCCCGACAATGTAAACGCTGTTATTGAACAGTTACAATTCCGTTTTGGAAGACCTGAGCAGCTAATCCATAGCCAATTGAAGCAAGTGAGGGAGCTGCCGTTTATAAATGAGCATAATTTAGCGAAACTAGTGCCATTTTCAACTAAAGTAAAGAACCTATCAGTGTTCCTGAAATCCGTGAATGGAGAGCAACATTTAGCAAACCCTACACTCATAGAGGAGCTGGTCTCGAAGCTCCCCATGAGCAAAAAATTGGAATGGGCCAGAGTTGCCAACGGTATTCGACCATATCCTACAATTATTGATTTTAGTGATTGGCTAAGTGAAGTGGCAAATCTAATATGCATGATAAAAGATGCAGATAATAATGAGCCAAGAAGAAGAGTTCTACATGCAACGGAAAAAATCCTACAGTGCCCAGTGTGTAAAGGAAATCACAAAATAATTGATTGTAACAAATTTTTGAACTCCAATGTAAATGAGCGTTGGGTTTTGTTGAAAAAGATTCGAGCCTGTTTTTCGTGTTTAAACATTGGACATTCGACCCGTGAATGCCACAAAAAGAAAATATGCCCACAAGAGGGTTGCCAACGGAAACACAACAAGTTGCTTCATAGTGATACAGCCTGTTCATCGACGCCAACGCAACCCAGTGCTTCCAATGAAACCAGTCAAAATGGTCTAAGCTGTTCCACTAATGATAAAAAACTGCTTTTTAGAGTTTTACCAGTTACTCTGTACGGAGAAAAATGCAGCCTGGATATTTACGCTTTATTTGATAATGGCTCGTCTATTACAATGCTAGATAAAGACATCGCAGAACAAATCGGAGTACGGGGAAGAAAAAATAATTTGAATATCCAATGGTTTGGTGGACGGTCAGCTCGTGAACCATCAATGACCTTCAACCTGAAGGTCAGTTGAGTCCAGAAGAAGAAGCACCACCTGCTTCGAAATGTATATGATTCTTTTCGACGAAAAGAATTAGCAGCTCCAAGCGATTTCAAACTGGATTATTGTGGAAAACTGATAAAGTGGAGTTGCCAGATAGTTACTCGATGGCAGTTAATCGTCTCGAAGGTATCGAAAAGAAAATGCAACGCGATGAAAACTTCTCTGCAGCCTACAAAGAAGTAATAAACGGTTACATCGAAAAAGGATACCTTAAAAAAGTTCCGCCAACGGATATATGCCTAATATCGGAGAAAAAGTGGTACTTGCCTCATTTTGGGGTAATCAACCCTAATAAGGAGAAGAAAAAGTTGAGGCTCGTGTTTGACGCCGCAGCTAAAGTAAGTGGCATTTCGCTGAACGATAATTTATTAAAAGTAACTCCGAGTATTTCGTCGTTGCCATCTATACTTTACAATTTTCGTTGTAGCCAGATCGCTGTAAGTGCTTATATTCGTGAAATGTTTCACCAAATTGTTATCCAGCCGAGTGACAGGATTTCACAAAGATTTTTATGGAGAAATGCAGATCGAAGTAAACTACCAGATGAGTTCAAGATGATAGTTATGACATTTGGAGCCGCTTGCTCACCATGCTCAGCCATACATGTGATGAAGACCAATGCCATGGAACATACCAAATGCCATCCCAGAGCCATCGAAGCTTTTTGTGAACACCACTACATGGACGACTTTGTCGATAGTTTTAACTCAATAGAAGAAGCCATTACGATTTCAGAACAGGTCAGACAAATTCATAAAAATGGCGGATTTGACATTAGAGGCTTTAAAATTTTTAAAACAATCGATTGATTATTAGTTATTTTGAACATTAAAATAAGTAAATCTTTATATATCACCTTTTTAAACACTAAGCTGTAAAATGTATAATGGCTAATTACAATTGTTTCTCTCCTTCCGCTTGGACTTGTGTTGATTATATGTTTTCACATTTAATACATTTACAAATAAAGTTATACTTGCGACTACAAAATAAACTAAATGGACGCCGACGCCGGTAACAGTGTATTTTTCATCATCATAAATATTTTTTTTTTTTTGAAAAACACTGCTTCCGTAAGAGAGTCAGATAACTCTTAACTTACATGTGTTTTTCCGACATTATTGTTATAAAACTTAAACTGTTCTTACTATTTCGCGCATTTATTTTTAGATTTATTATTTTGGTTTTTTACCACGATTGAAGATTCAAAAACTTAACGTATGAATATACTTTGTGTTTATGAATGATGAATTCAAATCTTTAATAAGAATTGTTTATGAAATTATGCATTAGAAACGCACAATCTGCGTTTCAATCTAAAAGTATGTATTGTGTTTTCCCATTTCACACATAATATTTAGCAAACAACCAAATTGAGTAAGTAACTCAAAACTGTGCTTCAGCTTTTATTTATTAGAATCACTCATTTCTATCATTCTATTTAAATATAGAAGCAAGAGGTATTGAGCCGGTTAATCCCTGTTCAATGTGTAAAAGCAACAGGCCGAAATAAAACAAACGAGCTAAACAATAACTAATTTTAAGAAAATAACCAACAAAAAATATATATTTTGCAGCTCTGTTGTATTTTTGAAATTTGGTCTTTACTACTTACTGACTACATTAGCATTATATCGTCATTCGTGTTCACCAGTTGGAGTTCGATCTGAGTGGATAACAATTTTGTAGCTTTCATCTGGAATGTTTTCCATGGCAGACTTAAACGGTTGTATAAGTATAAGTTGATTATGATCATAAGTAGAGTCTGAAGATCGCAAATAATGCTTCTTTGAATACCTAGTATAACTTCACACCTCCTTTCAGCTTCTGCGTTTGTATCACCAATTAAATAAATCTGCATAAACTTTGCCTGTTGATTAGCTAGGGAAAAGATTGAGCCGATACGATAATAAATTTGTCCTTGTATAGAAAACGTTGGAGAAAATCCTGGCATTTACGCATTTTTATCAACTTCAAAAGAAGTCATTTGAAAGGATGCGTTGTATTTTCCTATGTTTCCCAGGAAATGTTTCGACTCCTCAGTTTCGGCGGTTAATAGATATCGAAGAGGTTCTTCTAAGATATGAATGGAAATTTTTCCTGCACTACAGCACATTCTCGGTGTTTCAGTTTTCCATTTCAAGGCTTGGCAGTACCGACAAACCACCGTCATTCCACCAATTCTCAATTGATTGTGGCTTGCATAAACAAGCGTACGATCATCAAAAAAACAGACCAACTAATTCTTTTTAAATTGCGTCGTCGATCAGCCTGTCGTATACATTCCTCATCACGCCTGGTACTAATCTGTTCCAAGGTTTCTTCGGCTCTTAGTGCAGCCTGATGTCGGGTTCAGTAAGAACGTCGGAAATATGTCGTGTCCGATGTTTCTGCAGCCCCCAGCGCAGCCTGTCGTTGACTTTGTTGAGATCATCAAAGTTGAGATTATCAAAGTTAAGCCATATCTGAGGTTTCTGCGGTCCTTAGCGCTGACTGACGTTGACTTTGTTGAGAACGTCGAAGTTGAGCCATATCTGAGGTTTCTACGGTCCTTAGCGCAGCTTGACGTTGACTTTGCTGAGATTGTCGAAGATCAGCGGCCTCTGAGGTTTCTGCGATCCTTAGCGCAGCTTGAAATTGACTTTGCTGAGAGAGTTGAAGATCAGCTGTCTCGGAGGTTTCTGCGGTCCTTAGCGCAGCTTGACGTTGACTTTGCTGAGATCGTCGAAGATCAGCAGGCTCTGATAGTTCTGCAGCTCTTAGCGCTGCCTGGCGTTGAGTTTTCTGAGAACGTCGAGTATTAGCAATTTGAGAAGTTTTGAGATTCTCTAACATTCCGCAATGCCAAAGTTGCTTTGGCCACTTTGGTAAGAGATGATTTTTTCTCAGTGGCATTTTTAGTTTAGATTGAAAAACTTTTAAAAACACGATTTACTTAAATTTTTTACTGCACAGATTTTGTATATGATATTTAGATTACGTTACACTTTTTACACGTCCGTATACTTTAATGGTTGAATGAACAATGGTACTGTAAGCCAATAACCAATATCTAAATTAAAAAATACCACACCTACCTACCCTTTTTGCAAAAAAAACACATGTCAATTCAGAAGTACCGCGCCTACCTGTCCTTTGAGCATAAAAATGCGCTAAAACCCCGAAACTCAATTCAAAAATGAATTGACCTCACATTTTCTCCCGAAAATGTAACATCTTAATTCATGTAAAGAAATATACCTGTTTTGTAAAAAATGATACCTGGTCCATTATACAAAAGTTAACCGCGAAATCTTTGAAAGGCGAATTTCCCGTGAAAAGTTAACATACCTAACAAAAAACGGTATTATGTGGCCTTACATATTGAGTACAATTTGTTTGTTAAATTTGAAAGAGGTCAACATTTTAGCTACTTGTAAATTTTCCATGCTTTTGTGACGGTATATATTGCGTAATACTTAGAATAGCAAAACTGTATTGTTCCGAAGAACAACATGCTGAAATTGAACATTGCTTGGGAGCCCAATTTTTTGGCCGAGATGTGACGATTGTAAGATTTTAGAAGGATCGGAGTAGCGGTTCATCCGTAATTGCTTGGGGGATTGTGTGCCCTCTGTCTTTTTATAGTTTGAGGTAGTGGGTGGGGCCACGCTCGATTTTCCAAACTTTGTTTCAAATACTCTCTGCATATGTCTGGGCCAACTGTAATATATTCTTAAAATTTCATGATGATCAGACTCTTATTATGACTGTTATAACAGGCATTATAAAAAGGGGCGTTGCCCCGCCCTGTTTTCCAAAAAAAGTGTTGCGTCATATCAGTAGTATATGTATTAAACCTCACATTTCCGCTCTAATAGTCTTGGAGATATCGTCGTTTTAAATTTTGAGGTGTGTGGGCGGGGCCGTGCCCCCTTTTCAAAAATTGATTTCAAGTAGCCTATGCATATCTCTAGACCAACTTTAACATACTGTACAAATTTCAGGACGATCATACTATTATTATGGCTGTTAGAACTATTTATTTAAAAAGGGGCGTGGCGCCGCCCACTTTTCAAAAAAATATTTTTCATCATACCAGGAGTATATGTGCAAACAGCATCTTTCTACATCTAATAGTCTATGAGATATAGCCGTTTGAAATTTCGAGGTGTGTGGGCGGTGCAACGCCTACTTGATTTATCAAAATTTCAAGTACCCTTTTTTAATTTTGGGGTGTAGGACTATCTTTGAGCAAAATTTCATGAAGATTGGTTCATCGGCTCAGACTCCATTAACTCACAAACAAACTTTCACATTTATAATATTAGTAGGATATTTTTGTAATACGAGTATATGCTGTTTATCTTTAATGATATACTTATAATTTGCAGGGCTAATAAAACAAAAATGAAAATTCCGTTTCCCTATGTAAACTCTCGATCATAGGATGAATTGTATATATAAGTTTGCGGTTCCGAGTCTTAGGTCTCGAAATGCTTTTTTGCGACTCTTGTATGTACTTATATACACATTATTCATCTTTGTAAAATTCTAAGACGATCTAGCTAAGGCCGCCTTCATTTCTTTCTGTTTAACGCACGATTCTGTAGAAAGCAGAAGAGCAAGAGTCTTCATACCTACCAGTTAAATACCTTTAAGTTGCAAATCGGTTGAAATGGAAATAAACCAGAGACCAATTTCCCCCTTTAAGTGGCTAAGAACACTCATGAATATTTCTGGTGAAATTGTAACTACATAACCTTAATAATTAGCTTTTGAAGACATGCTTAGACGCAGATTAAAACGGGTATCGATCCATGTTTTGTTATTGCCCCACTTTAAAGGTCCCCTCTGATCAGTAAAAAAATTTTGACTCGAAGTATTGGTTAAGCGCCTACGAGGTAAAATTTAAAAAAAAACATGTTTTTTAGTAATTGCTGTATATTGATCGCCTGGTCCAACAAAGGCAGACCTCCCAGAGATTTTTGGGGAAATAATTGATAAATGGAGCTAAAACACACATAACATTTTAACAGCAGGAGACTTGAATATCGACTGGGTTAAAAACAAACCATGGAAAATAATTACAACGGTAATGGGTTAAAGCAAATTATGATAGAATACATAAGAATAACACAAACTCCAAGACATTTCTTTATTTTATAATAACAAATAATAGTCTTTCTTGATGGAAAGACTTACATTTCAATAACGTCTCCAAATTGTGCAACTGTATTAAGGAAATGAGCGTTCGGGGAGAAACTGTTTTCGACCAAAATTTTGTTTAGTCATGAGGATCATAACTGGCTCAAAATTTGGGATGAAGAGCAACCAGAAGAGGTTTAAGAGGTGCCTTTGTACACGAAGAAACCCACAGTTTTGTGCGGTGAAATCATCGGTCCATTTTTTTCAAAAAAGTTGATGGCCGAACGTAACGGTAAATGGTGCTAGATATCGCGCCTCGTTATCGGACTTCTTACTAGCTGAAATTGAAGCCCGTAATCATGATGGCATTTGTCTTCAATTTTGGACAAGTGAAGCTCGTGTGGTTTCACACCTTTAGAATTCTTTCTTTGAGGCTACATAAAGTCCAAAGTTAATGCTGATAATCCAGCTACAATTTGTATTTAAAAAATAAATGGAGTCAAATGTCCTTTTGAATAAAGAATAAAGATTCTACACTTGATTTGAATTTTTGTATTTTTCTTTTATCCGTGAATGGAGAGCAACATTTAGCAAACCCTACACTCATAGAGGAGCTGGTCTCGAAGCTCCCCATGAGCAAAAAATTGGAATGGGCCAGAGTTGCCAACGGTATTCGACCATATCCTACAATTATTGATTTTAGTGATTGGCTAAGTGAAGTGGCAAATCTAATATGCATGATAAAAGATGCAAATAATAATGAGCCAAGAAGAAGAGTTCTACATGCAACGGAAAAAATCCTACAGTGCCCAATGTGTAAAGGAAATCACAAAATAATTGATTGTAACAAATTTTTGAACTCCAATGTAAATGAGCGTTGGGTTTTGTTGAAAAAGATTCGAGCCTGTTTTTCGTGTTTAAACATTGGACATTCGACCCGTGAATGCCACAAAAAGAAAATATGCCCACAAGAGGGTTGCCAACGGAAACACAACAAGTTGCTTCATAGTGATACAGCCTGTTCATCGACGCCAACGCAACCCAGTGCTTCCAATGAAACCAGTCAAAATGGTCTAAGCTGTTCCACTAATGATAAAAAATTGCTTTTTAGAGTTTTACCAGTTACTCTGTACGGAGAAAAATGCAGCCTGGATATTTACGCTTTATTTGATAATGGCTCGTCTATTACAATGCTAGATAAAGATATCGCAGAACAAATCGGAGTACGGGGAAGAAAAAATAATTTGAATATCCAATGGTTTGGTGGACGGTCAGCTCGTGAACCATCAATGACCTTCAACCTGAAGGTTACGTTACACTTTTTACACGTCGGTATACTTTAATGGTTGAATGGACAATGGTACTGTAAGCCAATAACCAATATCTAAATTAAAAAATACCACACCTACCTACCCTTTTTGCAAAAAAACACATGTCAATTCAGAAGTACCGCGCCTACCTGTCCTTTGAGCATAAAAATGCGCTAAAACCCCGAAACTCAATTCAAAAATGAATTGACCTCACCTTTTCTCCCGAAAATGTAACATCTTAATTCATGTAAAGAAATATACCTGTTTTGTAAAAAAAATGATACCTGGTCCATTATACAAAAGTTAACCGCGAAATCTTTGAAAGGCGAATTTCCCGTGAAAACATACCTAACAAAAAACGGTGTTATGTGTCCTTACATATTGAGTACAATTTGTTTGTTAAATTTGAAAGAGGTCAACATTTTAGCTACTTGTAAATTTTCCATGCTTTTGTGACGGTATATATTGCGTAATACTTAGAATAGCAAAACTGTATTGTTCCGAAGAACAACATGCTGAAATTGAACATTGCTTGGGAGCCCAATTTTTTGGCCGAGATGTGACGATTGTAAGATTTTAGAAGGATCGGAGTAGCGGTTCATCCGTAATTGCTTGGGGGATTGTGTGCCCTCTGTCTTTTTATAGTTTGAGGTAGTGGGTGGGGCCACGCTCGATTTTCCAAACTTTGTTTCAAATACTCTCTGCATATGTCTGGGCCAACTGTAATATATTCTTAAAATTTCATGATGATCAGACTCTTATTATGACTGTTATAACAGGTATTATAAAAAGGGGCGTTGCCCCGCCCTGTTTTCCAAAAAAAAATTGTTGCGTCATATCAGTAGTATATGTAATAAACCTCACATTCCCGCTCTAATAGTCTTGGAGATATCGTCGTTTTAAATTTTGAGGTGTGTGGGTGGGGCCGTGCCCCCTTTTCAAAAATTGATTTCAAGTAGCCTATGCATATCTCTAGACCAACTTTAACATACTGTACAAATTTCAGGACGATCATACTATTATTATGGCTGTTAGAACTATTTATTTAAAAAGGGGCGTGGCGCCGCCCACTTTTCAAAAAAAAATATTTTTCATCATACCAGGAGTATATGTGCAAACAGCATCTTTCTACATCTAATAGTCTATGAGATATAGCCGTTTGAAATTTCGAGGTGTGTGGGCGGTGCAACGCCTACTTGATTTATCAAAATTTCAAGTACCCTTTTTTAATTTTGGGGTGTAGGACTATCTTTGAGCAAAATTTCATGAAGATTGGTTCATCGGCTCAGACTCCATTAACTCACAAACAAACTTTCACATTTATAATATTAGTAGGATATTTTTGTAATACGAGTATATGCTGTTTATCTTTAATGATATACTTATAATTTGCAGGGCTAATAAAACAAAAATGAAAATTCCGTTTCCATATGTAAACTCTCGATCATAGGATGAAGTGTATATATAAGTTTGCGGTTCCGAGTCTTAGGTCTCGAAATGCTTTTTTGCGACTCTTGTATGTACTTATATACACATTATTCATCTTTGTAAAATTCTAAGACGATCTAGCTAAGGCCGCCTTCATTTCTTTCTGTTTAACGCACGATTCTGTAGAAAGCAGAAGAGCTAGAGTCTTCATACCTACCAGTTAAATACAAATCGGTTGAAATGGAAATAAACCAGAGACCAATTTCCCCCTTTAAGTGGCTAAGAACACTCATGAATATTTCTGGTGAAATTGTAACTACATAACCTTAATAATTAGCTTTTGAAGACATGCTTAGACGAAGATTAAAACGGGTATCGATCCATGTTTTGTTATTGCCCCACTTTAAAGGTCCCTTCTGATCAGTAAAAAAATTTTGACTCGAAGTATTGGTTAAGCGCCTACGAGGTAAAATTTAAAAAAAACATGTTTTTTAGTAATTGGTGTATATTGATCGCCTGGTCCAACAAAGGCAGACCTCCCAGAGATTTTTGGGGAAATAATTGATAAATGGAGCTAAAACACACATAACATTTTAACAGCAGGAGACTTGAATATCGACTGGGTTAAAAACAAACCATGGAAAATAATTACAACGGTAATGGGTTAAAGCAAATTATGATAGAATACATAAGAATAACACAAACTCCAAGACATTTCTTTATTTTATAATAACAAATAATAGTCTTTCTTGATGGAAAGACTTACATTTCAATAACGTCTCCAAATTGTGCAACTGTATTAAGGAAATGAGCGTTCGGGGAGAAACTGTTTTCGACCAAAATTTTGTTCAGTCATGAGGATCATAACTGGCTCAAAATTTGGGATGAAGAGCAACCAGAAGAGGTTTAAGAGGTGCCTTTGTACACGGAGAAAACCACAGTTTTGTGCGGTGAAATCATCGGTCCATTTTTTTCAAAAAAGTTGATGGCCGAAACGTAACGGTAAATGGTGCTAGCTATCGCGCCTCGTTATCGGACTTCTTACTAGCTGAAATTGAAGCCCGTAATCATGATGGCATTTGTCTTCAATTTTGGACAAGTGAAGCTCGTGTGGTTTCACACCTTTAGAATTCTTTCTTTGGGGCTACGTAAAGTCCAAAGTTTATGCTGATAATCCAGCTACAATTTGTATTTAAAAAATAAATGGAGTCAAATGTCCTTTTGAATAAAGAATAAAGATTCTACACTTGATTTGAATTTTTGTATTTTTCTTTTATCCGTGAATGGAGAGCAACATTTAGCAAACCCTACACTCATAGAGGAGCTGGTCTCGAAGCTCCCCATGAGCAAAAAATTGGAATGGGCCAGAGTTGCCAACGGTACTCGACCATATCCTACAATTATTGATTTTAGTGATTGGCTAGGTGAAGTGGCAAATCTAATATGCATGATAAAAGATGCAAATAATAATGAGCCAGGAAGAAGAGTTCTACATGTAACGGAAAAAATCCTACAGTGCCCAGTGTGTAAAGGAAATCACAAAATAATTGATTGTAACAAATTTTTGAACTCCAATGTAAATGAGCGTTGGGTTTTGTTGAAAAAGATTCGAGCCTGTTTTTCGTGTTTAAACATTGGACATTCGACCCGTGAATGCCACAAAAAGAAAATATGCCCACAAGAGGGTTGCCAACGGAAACACAACAAGTTGCTTCATAGTGATACAGCCTGTTCATCGACGCCAACGCAACCCAGTGCTTCCAATGAAACCAGTCAAAATGGTCTAAGCTGTTCCACTAATGATAAAAAATTGCTTTTTAGAGTTTTACCAGTTACTCTGTACGGAGAAAAATGCAGCCTGGATATTTACGCTTTATTTGATAATGGCTCGTCTATTACAATGCTAGATAAAGATATCGCAGAACAAATCGGAGTACGGGAAAGAAAAAATAATTTGAATATCCAATCCAATGGTGGACGGTCAGCTCGTGAACCATCAATGACCTTCAACCTGAAGGTCAGTTGAGTCCAGAAGAAGAAGCACCACCTGCTTCGAAATGTATATGATTCTTTTCGACGAAAAGAATTAGCAGCTCCAAGCGATTTCAAACTGGATTATTGTGGAAAACTGATAAAGTGGAGTTGCCAGATAGTTACTCGATGGCAGTTAATCGTCTCGAAGGTATCGAAAGGAAAATGCAACGCGATGAAAACTTCTCTGCAGCCTACAAAGAAGTAATAAACGGTTACATCGAAAAAGGGTACCTTAAAAAAGTTCCGCCAACGGATATATGCCTAATATCGGAGAAAAAGTGGTACTTGCCTCATTTTGGGGTAATCAACCCTAATAAGGAGAAGAAAAAGTTGAGGCTCGTGTTTGACGCCGCAGCTAAAGTAAGTGGCATTTCGCTGAACGATAATTTATCAAAAGTAACTCCGAGTATTTCGTCGTTGCCATCTATACTTTACAATTTTCGATGTGGCCAGATCGCTGTAAGTGCTTATATTCGTGAAATGTTTCACCAAATTGTTATCCAGCCGAGTGACAGGATTTCACAAAGATTTTTATGGAGAAATGCAGAAGTAAACTACCAGATGAGTACAAGATGATAGTTATGACATTTGGAGCCGCTTGCTCACCATGCTCAGCCATACATGTGATGAAGACCAATGCCATGGAACATACCAAATGCCATCCCAGAGCCATCGAAGCTATTTGTGAACACCACTACATGGACGACTTTGTCGATAGTTTTAACTCAATAGAAGAAGCCATTACGATTTCAGAACAGGTCAGACAAATTCATAAAAATGGCGGATTTGACATTAGAGGCTTTAAATTTTTTAAAACAATCGATTGATTATTAGTTATTTTGAACATTAAAATAAGTAAATCTTTATATATCACCTTTTTAAACACTAAGCTGTAAAAGGTATAATGGCTAATTACAATTGTTTCTCTCCTCCGCTTGGACTTGTGTTGATTATATGTTTTCACATTTAATACATTTACAAATAAAGTTATACTTGCGACTACAAAATATGGTACAAAATAAACTAAACGGACGCCGACGCCGGTGGCGGTAACATTGTATTCTTCATCATCATAAATATTTTTTTTTCGAAAAACACTGCTTCCGTAAGAGAGTCAGATAACTCTTAACTTACATGTGTTTTTCCGACATTATTGTTATAAAACTTAAACTGTTCTTACTATTTCGCGCATTTATTTTTAGATTTATTATTTTGGTTTTTTACCACGATTGAAGATTCAAAAACTTAACGTATGAATATACTTTGTGTTTATGAATGATGAATTCAAATCTTTAATAAGAATTGTTTATGAAATTATGCATTAGAAACGCACAATCTGCGTTTCAATCTAAAAGTATGTATTGTGTTTTCCCATTTTACACATAATATTTAGCAAACAACCAAATTGAGTAAGTAACTCAAAAATGTGCTTCAGCTTTTATTTATTAGAATCACTCATTTCTATCATTATATTTAAATATAGAAGCAAGAGGTCTTGAGCCGGTTAATCCCTGTTCAATGTGTAAAATCAACAGACCGAAATAAAACAAACGAGCTAAACAATCACTAATTTTAAGAAAATAACCAACAAAAAATATATATTTTGCTGCTCTGTTGTATTTTTGAAATTTGGTCTTTACTACTTACTGACTACATTAGCATTATATCGTCATTCGTGTTCACCGGTTGGAGTTCGATCTGAGTGGATAACAATTTTGTAGCTTTCATCTGGAATGTTTTCCATGGCAGACTTAAACGATTGTATAAGTATAAGTTGATTATGATCATGAAGTAGTGTCTGAAGATCGCAAATAATGCTTCTTTGAATACCTAGTATAACTTTACACCTCCTTTCAGCTTCTGCGTTTGTATCACCAATTAAATAAATCTGCATAAACTTTGCCTGTTGATTAGCTAGGGAAAAGATTGAGCCGATACGATAATAAATTTGTCCTTGTATAGAAAACGTTGGAGAAAATCCTGGCATTTACGCATTTTTATCAACTTAAAAAGAAGTCATTTGAAAGGATGCGTTGTATTTTCCTATGTTTCCCAGGAAATGTTTCGACTCCTCAGTTTCGGCGGTTAATAGATTTCGAAGAGGTTCTTCTAAGATATGAATGCACTACAGCACATTCTCGGTGTTTCAGTTTTCCATTTCAAGGCTTGGCAGTACCGACAAACCACCGTCATTCCACCAATTCTCAATTGATTGTGGCTTGCATAAAAAAGCGTACGATCATCAAAAAAAACAGACCAACTAATTCTTTTTAAATTGCGTCGTCGATCAGCCTGTCGTATACATTCCTCATCACGCCTGGTACTAATCTGTTCCAAGGTTTCTTCGGCTCTTAGTGCAGCCTGATGTCGGGTTCAATAAGAACGTCGGAAATATGTCGTGTCCGATGTTTCTGCAGCCCTCAGCGCAGCCTGTCGTTGACTTTGTTGAGATCATCAAAGTTGAGATTATCAAAGTTAAGCCATATCTGAGGTTTCTGCGGTCCGTAGCGCTGACTGACGTTGACTTTGTTGAGAACGTCGAAGTTGAGCCATATCTGAGGTTTCTACGGTCCTTAGCGCAGCTTGACGTTGACTTTGCTGAGATAGTTGAAGATCAGCTGTCTCGGAGGTTTCTGCGGTCCTTATCGCAGCTTGACGTTGACTTTGCTGAGATCGTCGAAGATCAGCAGTCTCTGATGGTTTTGCAGCTCTCAGCGCTGCCTGGCATTGAGTTTTCTGAGAACGTCGAGTATTAGCAATTTGAGAAGTTTTGAGATTCTCTAACATTCCGCAATGCCAAAGTTGCTTTGGCCACTTTGGTAAGAGATGATTTTTTCTCAGTGGCGTTTTTAGTTTAGATTGAAAAACTTTTAAAAACACGATTTACTTAAATTTTTTGCTGCACAGATTTTGTATATGATATTTAGATTACGTTACACTTTTTACACGTCCGTATACTTTAATGGTTGAATGAACAATGGTACTGTAAGCCAATAACCAATATCTAAATTAAAAAATACCACACCTACCTATCCTTTTTGCAAAAAAAAACACATGTCAATTCAGAAGTACCGCGCCTACCTGTCCTTTGAGCATAAAAATGCGCTAAAACCCCGAAACTCAATTCAAAAATGAATTGACCTCACCTTTTCTCCCGAAAATGTAACATCTTAATTCATGTAAAGAAATATACCTGTTTTGTAAAAAAATGATACCTGGTCCATTACTTATATTGGTAAAAAAATCGGACGAGTGGTTCTCAAGTTATGTCAAACTAAAGAGCCAAAAACGTGACAAATTCCCCTACACGATACTTACTAACTTCAAATCGATATATCTCGATTCCTAGATGAGACCCAACGAAACGCTGGGACACGTATGACCTTTTTTTGACCGATATAAATTTCCCCGGTGGTTTCATCCCAAACCGATTGTGGCTGTCGCACAGTGTTATACATAAGTTAACCGCGAAATCTTTGAAAGGTGAATTTCCCGTGAAAAGTTAACATACCTAACAAAAAACGGTGTTATGTGTCCTTACATATTGAGTACAATTTGTTTGTTAAATTTGAAAGAGGTCAACACTTTAGCTACTTGTAAATTTTCCATGCTTTTGTGACGGTATATATTGCGTAATACTTAGAATAGCAAAACTGTATTGTTTCGAAGAACAACATGCTGAAATTGAAGATTGCTTGGGAGCCCAATTTTTTGGCCGAGATGTGACGATTGTAAGATTTTAGAAGGATCGGAGTAGCGGTTCATCCATAATTGCTTGGGGGATTGTGTGCCCTCTGTCTTTTTATAGTTTGAGGTAGTGGGTGGGGCCACGCTCGATTTTCCAAACTTTGTTTCAAATACTCTCTGCATATGTCTGTTCCAACTGTAATATATTGTTAAAATTTCATGATGATCAGACTCTTATTATGACTGTTATAACTTTTTTCCGAAAAAAAATTGTTGCGTCATATCAGTAGTATATGTATTAAACCTCACATTCCCGCTCTAATAGTCTGGGAGATATCGTCGTTTTAAATTTTGAGGTGTGTGGGCGGGGCCGTGCCCCCTTTTCAAAAATTGATTTCAAGTAGCCTATGCATATCTCTAGACCAACTTTAACATACTGCACAAATTTCAGGACGATCATACTATTATTATGGCTGTTAGAACTATTTATTTAAAAAGGGGCGTGGCGCCGCCCACTTTTCAAAAAAATATTTTTCATCATACCAGGAGTATATGCGCAAACAGCATCTTTCTACATCTAATAGTCTATGAGATATATCCGTTTGAAATTTCGAGGTGTGTGGGCGGTGCCACGCCTACTTGATTTATCAAAATTTCAAGTACCCTTTTTTAATTTTGGGGTGTAGGACTATCTTTGAGCAAAATTTCATGAAGATTGGTTCATCGGCTCAGACTCCATTAACGCACAAACAAACAAACAAACTTTCACATTTATAATATTATTAGGATATTTTTGTAATACGAGTATATGCTGTTAATCTTTAATGATATACTTATAATTTGCAGGGCTAATAAAACAAAAATGAAAATTCCGTTTCCATATGTAAACTCTCGATCATAGGATGAAGTGTATATATAAGTTTGCGGTTCCGAGTCTTAGGTCTCGAAATGCTTTTTTGCGACTCTTGTATGTACTTATATACACATTATTCATCTTTGTAAAATTCTAAGACGATCTAGCTAAGGCCGCCTTCATTTCTTTCTTTTTAACGCACGATTCTGTAGAAAGCGGAAGAGCTAGAGTCTTCATACCTACCAGTTAAATACCTTTAAGTTGCAAATCGGTTGAAATGGAAATAAACCAGAGACCAATTTCCCCATTTAAGTGGCTAAGAACACTCATGAATATTTCTGGTGAAATTGTAACTACATAACCTTAATAATTTGCTTTCGAAGACATGCTTAGACGCAGATTAAAACGGGTATCGATCCATGTTTTGTTATTGCCCCACTTTAAAGGTCCCCTCTGATCAGTAAAAAAATTTTGACTCGAAGTATTGGTTAAGCGCCTACGAGGTAAAATTAAAAAAAACATGTTTTTTAGTAATTGCTGTATATTGATCGCCTGGTCCAACAAAGGCAGACCACCCAGAGATTTTTGGGGAAATAATTGATAAATGGAGCTAAAACACACATAACATTTTAACAGCAGGAGACTTGAATATCGACTGGGTTAAAAACAAACTATAGAAAATAATTACAACGGTAATGGTTTAAAGCAAATTATGATAGAATACATAAGAATAACACAAACTCCAAGACATTTCTTTATTTTATAATAACAAATAATAGTCTTTCTTGATGGAAAGACTTACATTTCAATAACGTCTCCAAATTGTGCAACTGTATTAAGGAAATGAGCGTTCGGGGAGAAACTGTTTTCGACCAAAATTTTGTTTAGTCATGAGGATCATAACTGGCTCAAAATTTGGGATGAAGAGCAACCAAAAGAGGTTTAAGAGGTGCCTTTGTACACGGAGAAAACCACAGTTTTGTGCGGTGAAATCATCGGTCCATTTTTTTCAAAAAAGTTGATGGCCGGAACGTAACGGTAAATGGTGCTAGCTATCGCGCCTCGTTATCGGACTTCTTACTAGCTGAAATTGAAGCCCGTAATCATGATGGCATTTGTCTTCAATTTTGGACTAGTGAAGCTCGTGTGGTTTCACACCTTTAGAATTCTTTCTTTGGGGCTACGTAAAGTCCAAAGTTTATGCTGATAATCCAGCTACAATTTGTATTTAAAAAATAAATGGAGTCAAATGTCATTTTGAATAAAGAATAAAGATTCCACACTTGATTTGAATTTTTGTATTTTTCTTTTATCCGTGAATGGAGAGCAACATTTAGCAAACCCTACACTCATAGAGGAGCTGGTCTCGAAGCTCCCCATGAGCAAAAAATTGGAATGGGCCAGAGTTGCCAACGGTATTCGACCATATCCTGCAATTATTGATTTTAGTGATTGGCTAGGTGAAGTGGCAAATCTAATATGCATGATAAAAGATGCAAATAATAATGAGCCAAGAAGAAGAGTTCTACATGTAACGGAAAAAATCCTACAGTGCCCAGTGTGTAAAGGAAATCACAAAATAATTGATTGTAACAAATTTTTGAACTCCAATGTAAATGAGCGTTGGGTTTTGTTGAAAAAGATTCGAGCCTGTTTTTCGTGTTTAAACATTGGACATTCGACCCGTGAATGCCACAAAAAGAAAATATGCCCACAAGAGGGTTGCCAACGGAAACACAACAAATTGCTTCATAGTGATACAGCCTGTTCATCGACGCCAACACAACCCAGTGCTTCCAATGAAACCAGTCAAAATGGTCTAAGCTGTTCCACTAATGATAAAAAATTGCTTTTTAGAGTTTTACCAGTTACTCTGTACGGAGAAAAATGCAGCCTGGATATTTACGCTTTATTTGATAATGGCTCGTCTGTTACAATGCTAGATAAAGATATCGCAGAACAAATCGGAGTAAGGGAAAGAAAAAATAATTTGAATATCCAATCCAATGGTGGACGGTCAGCTCGTGAACCATCAATGACCTTCAACCTGAAGGTCAGTTGAGTCCAGAAGAAGAAGCACCGCCTGCTTCGAAATGTATATGATTCTTTTCGACGAAAAGAATTAGCAGCTCCAAGCGATTTCAAACTGGATTATTGTGGAAAACTGATAAAGTGGAGTTGCCAGATAGTTACTCGATGGCAGTTAATCGTCTCGAAGGTATCAAAAGGAAAATGCAACGCGATGAAAACTTCTCTGCAGCCTACAAAGAAGTAATAAACGGTTACATCGAAAAAGGATACCTTAAAAAAGTTCCGCCAACGGATATATGCCTAATATCGGAGAAAAAGTGGTACTTGCCTCATTTTGGGGTAATCAACCTTAATAAGGAGAAGAAAAAGTTGAGGCTCGTGTTTGACGCCGCAGCTAAAGTAAGTGGCATTTCGCTGAACGATAATTTATTAAAAGTAACTCCGCGTATTTCGTCGTTGCCATCTATACTTTACAATTTTCGATGTGGCCAGATCGCTGTAAGTGCTTATATTCGTGAAATGTTTCACCAAATTGTTATCCAGCCGAGTGACAGGATTTCACAAAGATTTTTATGGAGAAATGCAGATCGAAGTAAACTACCAGATGAGTACAAGATGATAGTTATGACATTTGGAGCCGCTTGCTCACCATGCTCAGCCATACATGTGATGAAGACCAATGCCATGGAACATACCAAATGCCATCCCAGAGCCATCGAAGCTATTTGTGAACACCACTACATGGACGACTTTGTCGATAGTTTTAACTCAATAGAAGAAGCCATTACGATTTCAGAACAGGTCAGACAAATTCATAAAAATGGCGGATTTGACATTAGAGGCTTTAAATTTTTTAAAACAATCGATTGATTATTAGTTATTTTGAACATTAAAATAAGTAAATCTTTATATATCACCTTTTTAAACACTAAGCTGTAAAAGGTATAATGGCTAATTACAATTGTTTCTCTCCTCCGCTTGGACTTGTGTTGATTATATGTTTTCACATTTAATACATTTACAAATAAAGTTATACTTGCGACTACAAAATATGGTACAAAATAAACTAAATGGACGCCGACGCCGGTGGCGGTAACATTGTATTCTTCATCATCATAAATATTTTTTTTTCGAAAAACACTGCTTCCGTAAGAGAGTCAGATAACTCTTAACTTACATGTGTTTTTCCGACATTATTGTTATAAAACTTAAACTGTTCTTACTATTTCGCGCATTTATTTTTAGATTTATTATTTTGGTTTTTTACCACGATTGAAGATTCAAAAACTTAACGTATGAATATACTTTGTGTTTATGAATGATGAATTCAAATCTTTATTAAGAATTGTTTATGAAATTATGCATTAGAAACGCACAATCTGCGTTTCAATCTAAAAGTATGTATTGTGTTTTCCCATTTCACACATAATATTTAGCAAACAACCAAATGGAGTAAGTAACTCAAAACTGTGCTTCAGCTTTTGTTTATTAGAATCACTCATTTCTATCATTCTATTTAAATATAGAAGCAAGAGGTCTTGAGCCTGTTAATCCCTGTTCAATGTGTAAAAGCAACAGGCCGAAATAAAACAAACGAGCTAAACAATCACTAATTTTAAGAAAATAACCAACAAAAAATATATATTTTGCTGCTCTGTTGTATTTTTAAAATTTGGTCTTTACTACTTACTGACTACATTAGCATTATATCGTCATTCGTGTTCACCGGTTGGAGTTCGATCTGAGTGGATAACAATTTTGTAGCTTTCATCTGGAATGTTTTCCATGGCAGACTTAAACGATTGTATAAGTATAAGTTGATTATGATCATGAAGTAGTGTCTGAAGATCGCAAATAATGCTTCTTTGAATACCTAGTATAACTTTACACCTCCTTTCAGCTTCTGCGTTTGTATCACCAATTAAATAAATCTGCATAAACTTTGCCTGTTGATTAGCTAGGGAAAAGATTGAGCCGATACGATAATAAATATGTCCTTGTATAGAAAACGTTGGAGAAAATCCTGGCATTTACGCATTTTTATCAACTTAAAAAGAAGTCATTTGAAAGGATGCGTTGTATTTTCCTATGTTTCCCAGGAAATGTTTCGACTCGTCAGTTTCGGCGGTTAATAGATTTCGAAGAGGTTCTTCTAAGATATGAATGCACTACAGCACATTCTCGGTGTTTCAGTTTTCCATTTCAAGGCTTGGCAGTACCGACAAACCACCGTCATTCCACCAATTCTCAATTGATTGTGGCTTGCATAAACAAGCGTACGATCATCAAAAAAAACAGACCAACTAATTCTTTTTAAATTGCGTCGTCGATCAGCCTGTCGTATACATTCCTCATCACGCCTGGTACTAATCTGTTCCAAGGTTTCTTCGGCTCTTAGTGCAGCCTGATGTCGGGTTCAATAAGAACGTGTTACATCTTGTCTTAGTTTATTATCTTTCTAATCCCCACTTTCAAATACTGTTGATCTGGCAACTTCATTACATACTGACAGTTGTCATCTTATAACAACACTATCTGTTAGGATTCTGTTTTAATCGTTGTTTCGTTAACATCTATTTACATAGACAACAATCATTGCAATCCAGTACCATTATAATTATAGATAAATAAATATACATATTCGATATACAACATCTATCATCATCTTTTAATTATCATGTGGATTAATAAGTACAGCGTGCGGATACAACAATTGGCGACGAGGATAAAGCTGAGTTATAAGTAAAAGTACAAGTTTCTGCTAATCGTTGTTTTTTTTTCTTTTACAAGTAAAAATTGCAAATTTAAACAAAATGGACACCCCACAGTTTACCGAATTCATGAAAATGCAACAACAAATGATGGCGCAACTTGCAAAAATAGCCGCGGGCGCTAAAGAAACTGGCGCATCAAACAACAATGTCGTCCAGAAATTTGATACTTTTGATTCAACTAAAGAATCGTACCGGAATTATATTCAACGTTTTAAGAATTACGTGGAATTGAATAAAATCAACACCGATAAGGAATTTTGTACCAAGTTGCTTTTAAATTCAATCGGGCCGGAGAATTTCAGCATTGTAACATCATTGGCGGCACCAAAGGCGACAACTGACCTTGAGTACGACGAATTACTGAAACTCCTTGAGACGCAAATTTCTTTCGAAGAACCAGGTAGAAGGGCAGTCGTTGGCGAAATTTGTGGCAGCACTTCGTGCAGATATAAATGACTGTGATTTTGTCTGTCCGTGTAAATGTAAGGCGTCAATAGCTGATGTATTTCTCAGAGCACAGTTTATAAGAGGAATCTCTGACAGTGGCATCAGGGAACAGCTCCTTATGTCCAGCTCATCGACATTCGACGAAATAGTGGCTAAGGCATTAGTGCTTGAGGCAGCAAAAGTGGACGCAAGGGAGCTGGCACACACTTCGACAAATCACTCGAATTTGGACATTAATAAAATTTATCCAAACAAAAGATCACCATATCGCCCAACATATCGACAAAAGCCTAATATAAATTACGATGAATTAGGTATATCGGGATTATGTATGCGGTGTGGCAGAAATAATCATTTCGCTAAAGAATGCAAAACAAACAAAAACAAATTAAAATGCAATTCGTGCAATAAAATGGGTCATGTAGCGAAAGTCTGCATTTCCACTCTTTTGGCGGATGGTCCTAATGCCGGTCCTAGGAGTAATCCTGAAACGAAAAGAAGTCATACGAATCACGTTCAAGATGACAGTGATCAATATGGTATTTTCAAAATAATCGATGTATATCAAACCGATTATAATCAATCCAATTCTGAGCGCTATTATGCAAACATTTTTGTTGAAGGCAAACCAGTGAAATTTGAAGTGGATTCCGGGTCCGGTTACACATTTTTGCCGTTAAGTCAACTCAATGATTTGAAATTATCAAAATCACTGACAGCAACCAACATTGTTTTCCGATCGTATCCCCAAAACACATTCGTTCCGGAGGGCACGGTCAAGGTCAACGTTGAATTCAACAACAAATCTGTTAGTGAATGTCTCTATGTGGTTCCTGATGGATGTACAGCTTTAATTGGCCGAACTTGGATAAGAAATCTTGGTATAAACCTAAAGGAATTAGATGAAAAAAATTCCAATATGATTGATACCACCAATTCAATAAATAATTCAAATGAAATTTGCCAATTAATGTCGGAGTTCAAAAACGTATTTGAGCAGACGATAGGATGCATTCCGAAGTACAAAATTTCGCTGAAATTACGCGAAAACGCTACTCCAGTCTATACTAAGGAGCGACAAATACCATACGCATTAACGAATCGAGTCAATGCAGAGTTGGAAGTTTTGGAAAATACTGGGATCATTACTAAAACAATGAACAGCGATTGGGGTTCGCCGTTAGTGGTGATTCCGAAAGCGGATGGTGGTGTGCGATTATGCGTCGATTATAAGGTTGGCGTAAACCAAAGGCTTGTGGATGCACATTATCCTATCAGGAAGATAGATCAAATCTTCAACAGTCTTCGGGACTCCAAATATTTTTGCCGCCTTGATTTGTACAAGGCATATCTGCATGTTCAAGTGGATGAAACCTCGAGCGAAATTCAAACCATATCTACGCATAAAGGTACTTTCCGAATGAACCGCCTTTAATAGAATTATAGACCAAATTCTACGAGAAGTTCCCAAGACAGAATCGTATTTTGACGACATTGTAGTGCATGGGGCATCATTGTCCGAGTGCAGAGCAAATCTAAGGGCTTGCTTAAGCCAGCTTCAACGATATGATCTTCATCTGAATATTTCAAAATGTAAATTTTTTGAAGACCAAATCGAGTTTTTGGGCCATACCATTCAATTTAACAAAATTCAAAAACTTGATTCAAAAATAAAGGCAATAACCGAAATGCCAACTCCTGATTCTACCGATGATGTTCGCCGTTTTTTGGGTATGGTAACATATTACGCTAGATTCATACCGAATGCATCAACAATTACGGCACCGTTAAGACGCTTACTTCAGAAGAATATCACGTTTAATTGGACGAAAGAATGTCAAAACTCTTTCAATGAATTAAAAAGAGAGATTGTCAGCGACCGCGTGCTCATGCCGTACAATCCCGAATTACCTGTTCAACTTGCATGCGATGCTAGTCCAACAGGTATAGCGGGTGTTTTGTCACACATAATACATGGGGAAGAAAGGCCGATTGCATTTGCGTCAAGGTCGTTGACGCCGGCAGAACAAAATTACTCGCAATTGGATAGAGAGGCTTTGGCAATTGTTTATGCAATTCAACATTACCATGAATACGTATATGGAAGGTTGTTTAAACTTATAACGGATAATCAGCCATTATCTCGAATTTTTCATCAGAACGCAAAACTACCGCAAATGACGTCATCGAGACTTCAACGTTATGCAGCTTTTTTAACAGGTTACAACTATGAAGTGGCGACAAAGAAAAGCGAAGAAAACGCTAATGCGGATTGTCTTTCGAGAGCATCAATTTCTTCAGGTATGAACCAGTTAAATTTTATTGATATGGAGGTTCATTTTATATGTAATTCAACAATAAATCAAATAAGTTCTTCAAAACTAACGTTTGATTTAGTCAAAGAAGAGACGAGTAAAGATGGAAATCTTTCCAAAATTATTAAAGAATTGCGGAAAAATTGTTCGATAGAGTCGGATTACACAATCGATTCGGAGGTCTTATTCAAGGGATCTAGAATTGTCATTCCAGCTTCTCTCCAAAAGTTTGTTTTGGAAGAACTTCATCACACGCATATCGGTATTACAAAAATGAAGCAACTGGCCAGAAGATACGTTTACTGGGTCTCAATTGATAAGGACATCGAATTATTTGTGCGTTCCTGCGCAGCGTGTGCCGCCGTAAAAAAGAATCCTCCAAAAGCAACTCTACATCCATGGGAGGAACCGGAGCAAAACTGGCAGCGAATTCACATTGACTACGCGGGTCCATACCACGGATACTACTTTTTGGTCGTAATGGATTCAAAATCAAAGTGGGCGGAAGTGGGGCTGTGCTCGTCTGCCCCAACGTCATCTTCAACTATTGAGATACTTAAAAATATCTTTGCAAGAAACGGTTTTCCCGATGTCATGGTTTCTGATAACGCTTCTATCTTCAAAAGTGACGAATTTTCATCGTTTTGCACAGATTCAGGAATTTTTCAGAAATTTATTGCTCCAGGGCATCCAGCCACAAACGGTCTCGCAGAGAGGAACGTGCAGACGTTGAAACAAAGACTAGCATCCATGTCATCCGACTCTTCAACCATGTCAGAAAAGATAAGAGAAATCGTATTCAAATACCGAGCTACACCCCTTCAAAATGGCAAGACCCCGTCAGAGCAGTACTTGGGAAGACAAATAAAAACAAAGTTGGATATTTTGAAACCTTCACAAATTGAGAAATCTGCAGCCCCACAAGAACCAGCGCGGCAGTTAAGCGAGGGAGAACGTGTTCAATCCAGAAGCTATTCATCGAATAAGTCGTTTTGGAAATATGGTGTCATACTGAAGAGAATGGGTCGTCTTCATTATATCGTCAAACTGGACGATGGAGTCGTAATTAAGCGTCATATTGACCAACTTCGTGCCACTAACGTAAAAAGTCACGAGCCTGTTACCAGTCAACAGCCACAATCAAAAACAAAAGAACAAAATAAAGAACCGGACCCTCAAATAATATATCACCCAGCGGGTTCACCAAATATGCCCCGTAGCGATGCTAGTTCAAGTTTTTCGACAACTCAGTCAACGACGCACGAACCAACCGAAATGTTTGAGCCTACAATGCCAAGTCCACACCCAGAAAACGAAGCCGAGGGAAATCAACAACCCAGACGTTCAGCAAAACGACAACGTGAGGCCGAGGATACCCCAAATCGTCAACCTAATCGGTCTTCAAAAAGACAACGAAATCCGCCACCATATCTTCGAGATTATATTGGGCATTGAGAGGAGGAAACAAATGTAGTTTTTTTTAAGTGTGCGAGAATTGTTACATCTTGTCTTAGTGTATTATCTTTCTACTTCCCACTTTCAAATACTGTTGATCTGGCAACTTCATTACATACTGACAGTTGTCATCTTATAACAACACTATCTGTTAGGATTCTGTTTTAATCGTTGTTTCGTTAACATCTATTTACATAGACAACAATCATTGCAATCCAGTACCATAATAATTATAGATAAATAAATATACATATTCGATATACAACATCTATCATCATCTTTTAATTATCCAGTGGATTAATAAGTACAGCGTGCGGATACAACAGAACGTCGGAAATATGTCGTGTCCGATGTTTCTGCAGCCCTCAGCGCAGCCTGTTGTTGACTTTGTTGAGATCATCAAAGTTGAGATTATCAAAGTTAAGCCATATCTGAGGTTTCTGCGGTCCGTAGCGCTGACTGACGTTGACTTTGTTGAGAACGTCGAAGTTGAGCCATATCTGAGGTTTCTACGGTCCTTAGCGCAGCTTGACGTTGACTTTGCTGAGATAGTTGAAGATCAGCTGTCTCGGAGGTTTCTGCGGTCCTTATCGCAGCTTGACGTTGACTTTGCTGAGATCGTCGAAGATCAGCAGTCTCTGATGGTTCTGCAGCACTCAGCGCTGCCTGGCGTTGAGTTTTCTGAGAACGTCGAGTATTAGCAATTTGAGAAGTTTTGAGATTCTCTAACATTCCGCAATGCCAAAGTTGCTTTGGCCACTTTGGTAAGAGATGATTTTTTCTCAGTGGCATTTTTAGTTTAGATTGAAAAACTTAAAAACACGATTTACTTAAATTTTTTGCTGCACAGATTTTGTATATGATATTTAGATTACGTTACACTTTTTACACGTCCGTATACTTTAATGGTTGAATGAACAATGGTACTGTAAGCCAATAAGCAATATCTAAATTAAAAAATACCACACCTACCTATCCTTTTTGCAAAAAAAACACATGTCAATTCAGAAGTACCGCGCCTACCTGTCCTTTGAGCATAAAAATGCGCTAAAACCCCGAAACTCAATTCAAAAATGAATTGACCTCACCTTTTCTCCCGAAAATGTAACATCTTAATTCATGTAAAGAAATATACCTGTTTTGTAAAAAAAATGATACCTGGTCCATTATACATAAGTTAACCGCGAAATCTTTGAAAGGTGAATTTCCCGTGAAAAGTTAACATACCTAACAAAAAACGGTGTTATGTGTCCTTACATATTGAGTACAATTTGTTTGTTAAATTTGAAAGAGGTCAACACTTTAGCTACTTGTAAATTTTCCATGCTTTTGTGACGGTATATATTGCGTAATACTTAGAATAGCAAAACTGTATTGTTTCGAAGAACAACATGCTGAAATTGAAGATTGCTTGGGAGCCCAATTTTTTGGCCGAGATGTGACGATTGTAAGATTTTAGAAGGATCGGAGTAGCGGTTCATCCGTAATTGCTTGTAGGATTGTGTGCCCTCTGTCTTTTTATAGTTTGAGGTAGTGGGTGGGGCCACGCTCGATTTTCCAAACTTTGTTTCAAATACTCTCTGCATATGTCTGGGCCAACTGTAATATATTCTTAAAATTTCATGATGATCAGACTCTTATTATGACTGTTATAACTTTTTTCCGAAAAAAAATTGTTGCGTCATATCAGTAGTATATGTATTAAACCTCACATTCCCGCTCTAATAGTCTGGGAGATATCGTCGTTTTAAATTTTGAGGTGTGTGGGCGGGGCCGTGCCCCCTTTTCAAAAATTGATTTCAAGTAGCCTATGCATATCTCTAGACCAACTTTAACATACTGCACAAATTTCAGGACGATCATACTATTATTATGGCTGTTAGAACTATTTATTTGAAAAGGGGCGTGGCGCCGCCCACTTTTCAAAAAAATATTTTTCATCATACCAGGAGTATATGCGCAAACAGCATCTTTCTACATCTAATAGTCTATGAGATATATCCGTTTGAAATTTCGAGGTGTGTGGGCGGTGCCACGCCTACTTGATTTATCAAAATTTCAAGTACCCTTTTTTAATTTTGGGGTGTAGGACTATCTTTGAGCAAAATTTCATGAAGATTGGTTCATCGGCTCAGACTCCATTAACGCACAAACAAACTTTCACATTTATAATATTATTAGGATATTTTTGTAATACGAGTATATGCTGTTAATCTTTAATGATATACTTATAATTTGCAGGGCTAATAAAACAAAAATGAAAATTCCGTTTCCATATGTAAACTCTCGATCATAGGATGAAGTGTATATATAAGTTTGCGGTTCCGAGTCTTAGGTCTCGAAATGCTTTTTTGCGACTCTTGTATGTACTTATATACACATTATTCATCTTTGTAAAATTCTAAGACGATCTAGCTAAGGCCGCCATCATTTCTTTCTGTTTAACGCACGATTCTGTAGAAAGCAGAAGAGCTAGAGTCTTCATACCTACCAGTTAAATACCTTTAAGTTGCAAATCGGTTGAAATGGAAATAAACCAGAGACCAATTTCCCCATTTAAGTGGCTAAGAACACTCATGAATATTTCTGGTGAAATTGTAACTACATAACCTTAATAATTTGCTTTCGAAGACATGCTTAGATGCAGATTAAAACGGGTATCGATCTATGTTTTGTTATTGCCCCACTTTAAAGGTCCCCTCTGATCAGTAAAAAAATTTTGACTCGAAGTATTGGTTAAGCGCCTACGAGGTAAAATTAAAAAAAAACATGTTTTTTAGTAATTGCTGTATATTGATCGCCTGGTCCAACAAAGGCAGACCACCCAGAGATTTTTGGGGAAATAATTGATAAATGGAGCTAAAACACACATAACATTTTAACAGCAGGAGACTTGAATATCGACTGGGTTAAAAACAAACTATAGAAAATAATTACAACGGTAATGGTTTAAAGCAAATTATGATAGAATACATAAGAATAACACAAACTCCAAGACATTTCTTTATTTTATAATAACAAATAATAGTCTTTCTTGATGGAAAGACTTACATTTCAATAACGTCTCCAAATTGTGCAACTGTATTAAGGAAATGAGCGTTCGGGGAGAAACTGTTTTCGACCAAAATTTTGTTCAGTCATGAGGATCATAACTGGCTTAAAATTTGGGATGAAGAGCAACCAAAAGAGGTTTAAGAGGTGCCTTTGTACACGGAGAAAACCACAGTTTTGTGCGGTGAAATCATCGGTCCATTTTTTTCAAAAAAGTTGATGGCCGGAACGTAACGGTAAATGGTGCTAGCTATCGCGCCTCGTTATCGGACTTCTTACTAGCTGAAATTGAAGCCCGTAATCATGATGGCATTTGTCTTCAATTTTGGACTAGTGAAGCTCGTGTGGTTTCACACCTTTAGAATTCTTTCTTTGGGGCTACGTAAAGTCCAAAGTTTATGCTGATAATCCAGCTACAATTTGTATTTAAAAAATAAATGAAGTCAAATGTCCTTTTGAATAAAGAATAAAGATTCCACACTTGATTTGAATTTTTGTATTTTTCTTTTATTTTTAAAAAAGATTCATCACCCGATACATAACAAAAAGAAACATATAAAAATGTTTAAAATATATACATATTTAGGTGATAGACTCGACAATACCAAAGTTCAAAAAGAAACGTGGAAGAAATAAATCCTTGTTTTTAAAAACCCGCGAAAAGTGAGCCAGACTGTGATACGAGTATTGATTAAAGTAGAGGGTAATGATGATAGCAAGAAGGCAGACAAATTTAACAATTTTTTCATTAACGGCTTTAAATTTTTAAAACAATCGATTGATTATTAGTTATTTTGAACATTAAAATAAGTAAATCTTTATATATCACCTTTTTAAACACTAAGCTGTAAAATGTATAATGGCTAATAACAATTGTTTCTCTCCTTCCGCTTGGACTTGTGTTGATTATATGTTTTCACATTTACAAATAAAGTTATACTTGCGACGACAAAATATGGTACAAAATAAACTAAATGGACGCCAGTGGCGGTAACAGTGTATTCTTCATCATCATAAATATTTTTTTTTCGAAAAACACTGCTTCCGTAAGAGAGTCAGATAACTCTTAACTTACATGTGTTTTTCCGACATTATTGTTATAAAACTTAAACTGTTCTTACTATTTCGCGCATTTATTTTTAGATTTATTATTTTGGTTTTTTACCACGATTGAAGATTCAAAAACTTAACGTATGAATATACTTTGTGTTTATGAATGAAGAATTCAAATCTTTAATAAGAATTGTTTATGAAATTATGCATTAGAAATGCACAATCTGCGTTTCAATCTAAAAGTATGTATTGTGTTTTCCCATTTCACACATAATATTTAACAAACAACCTGTCGCCGAACGCCCAATTATGTTCCAGCTGATCGGTGACGATCATTCTGTTTATTCTCATTCCACCGTGAATGACGTCTAAATTTGACGTTTGTTATGCCGCTGTTTTGCCTTTCCCTCTTTGTCTTTTCGTTTGTTTGTTCATTTGTGGTGCGGAACAAATTTGCCATTACATTGTTTAAAGTCTGTCCAGTAGCCGTACGAGAAGGAAGCGCAAAAACGGCGGTAAGTAAATGTTGTAATTTTTTATTAGTTCTAATATTTATTGTCTGTTTTATAGAAATAAACGTTTAATACATATGCGTAAAAGAGCGTGTTTTGTATTTCGTTACACCGCAAGCTTTCGATCGGGCTACATTCGGGACATTTTTATTTCGCAATTGTTTTGTAGAGTGCCATTTTTACAAAATAGCTGCAGCCGCCGTGTCGAATTTGTGTTGCCGAAAAATTCTTATTGGAAGGAATGGTTCCACCAGTGCGCCGGAGCCCACCATTATTAAGAAGCACGGCCAGTGCAGACACTGTAACATCCGATCAACCTGATCCAACCAACACAAACGGTAAGTGATCCTGAAACGCCAGCTCTTGGAAACTCAGTCTGAGCTTATCCAAAGCAGACGCCAGTGCCAACAATAAGAAACTTCATCTCGGGAGACACCAACACAAACGGTAAGTGATCATAACCTCAATTTTACATGTATGCAAAATATGTCCGCAATTGGTCTCGCAAACACAACAGCGCGTAAGTCCCGCAATATGCAAGCTATAAATACATCGACATCGTTAAACGCCGCCATGACACCGATGAATATGCCGCCTATTTCTACCGCCTACGTCGCCCTGCCGTCGACGCAAGACTATCCTATTTCAGCCAGCGCTGCTCTACCGCCGACGCAACCACGTCTTACCTCAGACAGCGCTGCCCTACCGCCGACGCAACCACGTCTTACCTCAGCCATCGCCGCCCTACCGTCGACGCAACCTGCGCCAACGCCATCTAATATCATCCTAAGCAACAGCATGCCGCCACCATATGCCAGCCAACACCATCATATGCCTGAAACAAGCAATGCAAGCATATATGGGACACACATGATTCCGCGAAAAATGCAAGACCTTCCGGAATTCAGTGGTGAACCGGAAGATTGACCATTATTTTTTACAGCATATACCCAATCGACAGCAATGTATGGATACACAAATTTCGAAAATAACCAGCGTTTGCAGAAATGCCTGAAAGGTGATGCCAAGGAAATTGTGAAGTCTTTGCTGATATACCCCGACAATGTAAACGCTGTTATTGAACAGTTACAATTCCGTTTTGGAAGACCTGAGCAGCTAATCCATAGCCAATTGAAGCAAGTGAGGGAGCTGCCGTTTATAAATGAGCATAATTTAGCGAAACTAGTGCCATTTTCAACTAAAGTAAAGAACCTATCAGTGTTCCTGAAAACCCTACACTCATAGAGGAGCTGGTCTCGAAGCTCCCCATGATCAAAAAATTGGAATGGGCCAGAGTTGCCAACGGTATTCGACCATATCCTACAATTATTGATTTTAGTGATTGGCTAAGTGAACTGGCAAATCTAATATGCATGATAAAAGATGCAAATAATAATGAGCCAAGAAGAAGAGTTCTACATGCAACGGAAAAAATCCTACAGTGCCCAGTGTGTAAAGGAAATCACAAAATAATTGATTGTAACAAATTTTTGAACTCCAATGTAAATGAGCGTTGGGTTTTGGTGAAAAAGATTCGAGCCTGTTTTTCGTGTTTAAACATTGGACATTCGACCCGTGAATGCCACAAAAAGAAAATATGCCCACAAGAGGGTTGCCAACGGAAACACAACAAGTTGCTTCATATATGGAGAAAGTAATGTTCGCTGGGATGAACAAATCCCAGATGATATAAACATTTTGTGGGAACAATGGCGTACACAGTTAATGAATATTTCTGAATTTCGTTTGCCGCGTTACTATTTTCATCCTGGAAAAAATAAACAAATTCAATTACACATTTTTGTCGACGCCAGTCAAGATGCCTTCGCCGCCTTAGCATACTTCAGATTTATATCGGCAGATGGCGCAATTGGAGTAAGTTTTGTCTGCTCCAAAACTAAGGTTGCCCCCTTAACGAAAGTATCAATTCCTCGACTGGAATTGCAAGCAGCGGTTCTTGGAACGAGGGTGAAACAAAATGTGCTTAATGAACACAAAACTGCGCCAGAATCAACAACTTTATGGAGTGATTCAAAAACTGTTTTGAAATGGATTTCCAGTAAAGTAGAAAATTGGAAATGGATATCAACAAGCCACAACGTGGCCGACGATGCCACTCGCTGTTATAATAAAGTAGATTTTTCCATATCATCCCGATGGTTAAATGGCCCAGAGTTTCTGAAAGAGACTGAAGACAAATGGCCAAGTCATGTCGTTGCCGCTCCTCACCATGAGGAAAATGATGAAGAAGAAATTCGCCCTAAGATTGCACTCTTAATTATTAAAAATAATTTTATACAATTTGAACGTTTCTCGACATATAGCCGATTAAAAATATCGATAGCCCAAATTTGTCGATTTATAAATATTTGCCGTAAAAATCTCAACGTTTTAGACCTCATGGGTTAACTGCCAAAGATTTAGAAAAATCCGAAAGGACTTTATGCCAACAAGTCCAAACAGAATCGTTTGCCGAAGAAATAAGATGCATTGAAAAGGGACAGCCAGTCTCAAAGACAAACAACTTAGCCAAACTAATGCCTTATATTGGTGAAGACGACCTTCTTAGAGTGTATGGGAGAATTGATGCTGCCAGTTGTTTACCATATAGCACGAGACGCCCGATTATAATCATGTCGATTATGCACGCCGACGGATGGCATCGGATCGGATTTTTTCGGCAGTTGCGTATTTTGGTATTATATAAGCCGATGGTAATGCAGTTGCGGAAAAATGGCAATTATGTATTCCGAATGCGACTCACTTCGCACACAAAAATATCTGAAAGAAAATCATCGCTGATTTGGTGCGGACATGTTAGTTTTTGGTTGTGTTTTTCTTTATTTAATTTGAATTAATTTATTTTCTAATGGAAGCTAAGAGGTAAGATGAGAAAAAATAAAATGTGTATGTAAACGGGTTAAATTATTTGTTTTTTTATAGACAGCGTACGACAAACCGCTCTCAGTTCACTACTATGGTAGAGAATATGAAGAAGCACCCTGACATTGCCACCAATATGACCAAACAATCTCCAGATGCTGTTTTACAATTTTGGGACTCCTTGGCGGCAGAACTGAATAATTTAGGACCGCCATGTAAGAGCGTCGCTGAGTGGAAGAAGGTACGTATATCAAAGTTTCTTCTGGTTCAACATTCGATGAAAGTTACTTTATGTTTAGGTGTGGTCAGACTACAAGTCCGGCATTAAGAAGAAGCTTACCCACAACAAGAGAGAGCAGAACAGCACTGGAGGTGGTCAAAACACCCAGATGTTTTTGTCCAGTTTGGAGGAAGAAGTGGTTGCCATCACATCCATGAACACCATTGTCGATGGCATACCAAAGGTGGCGAGTTTTGGATTGCCAGAGCGTGAGAGAAATGAAGGCGCCTTTACTGTAAGAACTCGCGATGAAATTCCTTCAACCTTAAGGGCGGTGGAACCAATGAATGTTGATGTTGAGGTGGAACAGGCAACCGAAGAGGTGGAAGGCCCAGGCGATGATGCCTGTCATCAGCAAAAAAGAAATCGGGACCCAAAACAAATTCGGCTTCTGGAAAAAACAAATAAATAATAAATATAAATGCAGAAGTTCGTCAAACTCACCGAAGAAACAAACGGCAGCTTAAAAAAAATATCGAGAAATTTAGAAAAACTGCACGAGGATGCTAAAGCTTCCAATGAACTTTTTCGCGGGTTCATTACCGACATGAGGAATCACTTTGCATTTATGCAAAAGTTGCAGTAGAAAAAAATACAATGAAGCGAAAATTATTAGATATTGAATTGGAAAAGTTAAATGAACTAGAGAAGTTGAAAAAATGAAAAGTATTACAAATGTGCGTGCCTTTCTAGTCAAGAAGACTTATAATTTAATATTTTTTTATATCTTATTTTGTTGTTGTTTACATTTCATGAATTATGAATTCTGCATTATAGTTTTATTTGTTAGTTTTAAGTTTTTTGTTACCATGAAGGTTTTTTTTAATATGGACTATATACAAGTACATATTTTCAATAAAATGTATTTCTACTAAACAAAATTTCTTAGAATCTGGTCTCATATATCTATTCCTAACTGGGCGTAGCGTTCATTAAATTCCGTTTCCTGATGTTCCTGTTCATTTTCATCTTCCTCGGTTTCAGCAGGAACATAATCATCGTGCACATTATAGTGCAGTCGGATGTTGTGCAAAGCGGCTGCAACGTTCACCTGGGCGACTTTTTGTGGTGAATATTGCTGCTGTCGAGCAGACAAAATGCATCTGCACCAGTTCTTCCACATGCCTATAGTTCTCTCCACTATATTTCGCCCGAACTGTGCGCTCTATTAAATCTACTTTTTGGAGTATTATAGCCCGCGTTTCTGTATGGTGTAATAAGCCAAGGTAAAAGCGGATATCCTGAGTCTCCTATTAAAAGGGTGAACAATACAGTTTGAATTAGATCTGTTTAATGTTATGGACTCTTACCTAAGATGCGTATGCTCGTATCTCCTATATCGAACTGCTCTTTGCAGTATTGGTTTGCGAAGCTGTTTTTCTAAACAAAGGAATCATGAGCCGCACCAGGATACTTTGCGTCAATGTACCGTATTCTTTGTAAAGCAAAGGAAATCAATACAAAATATTTTACATTTGTAAAACTAATACTTACGACCATTACGTTGAGGCTGTAAAAACCTTTTCGATTATAAAAATGATGAGCTTCATTGCTTGGTTTAATCAATTTTACATGCGTCCCATCTACGCACTTAACGATGCCTGGAATGCGGGCTTTGTTGTAGAAGTACGCTCGCGCATCTCCTTTCTCGTCTACGGACATATTAAATGATATCCATTCCGGGCAAAGGACTCGCTCAAATATATTCAGCACCTCATACAACACAACAGAAACTGTAGGCTGTGCCAATCCAACATTGTAATCATTCCCGGTCCCAGTTTGGTAGCCGCCTTCTGCCAGAAACCGTAGGAAAGTGGCCAATTTAATTTCTGGTGAAATATGTGTTGACCGCACAGCAACTGTTAGATTGTTTTCTAACATGCTTAGAAGGTATCTAAACGCCGGTTTGTTTAACCGGAATTGCTTCACAAACCTGTTGAAATGTTTAAAATGTATTCACTTTTTACTTAAGGAATTTTTCTACTTACATTACACAAGCTAGCTTAAAAACACTTACGGCCCTGTTCCGTACTTGTCTTCTATTGCCACTTTTTTCTTCACAATTTATAAAAAATCCAATTGACGAATTCATTGCAAATTTTTATAATTGTATATATTTCATTTCTTTTAAAATTTATGACAATTTCAGCGCACTTTCTTTATTACTTTTGTTTTTTATTTGTTTATAAATGTCAATTTCGCAGCTGTAATGTAACATCGGCTTCATGTTGGTAATGTAGTCATCCGACGGATTACCTAATACCATTTTCCTAACAAAGTGAGTCGAGTGCGGTTCGAGTCAATCCGATCCGAAGCAAATCCGTCGGCGTGCATAATCGACATGATTACCTAAAGACCATTACTTTACGAAACATGTCGTGATGCACTACCATTGCGAGATGAGGCACCAGAATCATGAAGCTACTATTTGTTCAATAAGGAAAAAGTTTTGGATTCCTCAATTAAGACGCGTTTTAAGAAAAGTAGTGACTAGCTGCTTTACGTGCAGAAAAAATAATGTAACTCCTGTCGCTCCTATCATGGGCCCCCTGCCGATGGATCGACTTGAGCCATACGTTGCTCCTTTTAAATATACTGGTCTTGATTATTTTGGCCCCCTAACTATCACCAGTGGTAGAAAGACTGAAAAGAGATGGATAACATTATTTACGTGTCTGACTATACGCGCCGTTCATTTGGAAATAGCCCACGATCTGTCAACGGATTCCTGCATCATTGCCAATGAAAACTTTATGAATCGACGAGGAGTTCCAGCAAGAATTCGTTCGGACAACGGCAAGAATTTCGTGGGTGCTAACGAAGAAGCCAAGCGGTTCGACGATGTTTTCGAGGCCGACCGAATTCAACACGAATTATCTACGAAAGGTGTCGAGTGGGTCTTCAATTATCCAGCCAATCCATCAGAGGGAGGAATATGGGAGCGGATGGTGCAATGCGTTAAAAGGGTGTTGCGGCAGACAATGAAGGATACATCACCAAAGGAACATATCCTGCAGTCCCTTATTATTGAAGCAGAAAACATAGTTAATTTAAGGCCATTGACTCATTTGCCGATAAGCCCACACGAGGAAGAACCTCTCACTCCGAATCATTTCTTGCTCGGCCAGTCGAATGTTCCACAAACTGTTGCCGTCAGCGTCCCTGACGATAAACTCTTCACCCTGAGGAAGCAATGGCGAGTAGTGAGAAGTTTACGTGACAGATTTTGAAAGCGATGGGTACTCGAATACTTGCCAACCCTAACTTGAAGAGTAAAATGGTGTGAGCGCACGAAACCGGTGCAAGAAGGGGATGTTGTGTTTGTTTGTGATCCCAATCTTCCACGAAACCAATGGCGGCGAGGTTTGATCACCCGTTTGTACAGCGGTTCTGACGGAATCGTACGCAAGGCTAAATTGAAAACAGCCTTTGGTGATTTGCAGTGAGCTGTCTCAAAATTAGCCGTTCTAGACCTGGATGTTGGTGAAGCTGGCCGCTCCACGGGGGTGTCGCCGAACTCCCAATTATGTTCCAGCTGATCGGTGACGATCATTCTGTTTATTTTTATTCCACCGTGAATGACGTCTAAATTTGACGTTTGTTATGCCTCTGTTTTTGTCTTTCCCTCTTTGTCTTTTCGTTTGTTCATTTGTGGTGCGGAACAAATTCGCCATTACATTGTTTAAAGTCTGTCCAGTAGCCGTACGAGAAGGAAGCGCAAAAACTGTGGTAAGTAAATGTTGTAATTTTTTATTGGTTCTAATATTTATTGTCTGTTTTATAGAAATAAGCGTTTAATACATATACGTAAAAGAGCGTGTTTTGTATTTCGTTACACCGCAAGCTTTCGATCGGGCTACATTCGGGACACAACCAAATTGAGTAAGTAACTCAAAACTGTGCTTCAGCTTTTATTTATTAGAATCACTCATTTCTATCATTCTATTTAAATATAGAAGCAAGAGGTCTTGAGCCGGTTAATCCCTGTTCAATGTGCAAAAGCAACAGACCGAAATCAAACAAACGAGCTAAACAATCACTCATTTTAAGAAAATAACCAACAAAAAATATATATTTTGCTGCTCTGTTGTATTTTTGAAATTTGGTCTTTATTTTATAACGATATAATGCTGTTAATAGCAGAGTGAAATAGAGGCCAAAAACAAAAGAAATAACACCCGAATTATCAGTGTTTTAGCTTTCTGTATACTTTTTTGAGGTTTTGTATCATTTTCAGTTTATTAGCATATTTCTTTGAGTCTTCATTAGAGTTGTTTCTGAGTACCAAAATGCTTATATTCGAAATAGGTTGTTTTTCGACTTCCTGCGGCCATAGATATATGGGATGTGGATCGCTATTATCCTGGTTGTTTAATACCTATGTATATGCTTATTTTGATAACTTATATGTTTCTAGTTGATGTGGCCATATGGTAAAATGTTTATTATAAATACATACTTCCGAAAATTGTCAATGTGTCAATTTATGGGGCATATAATACGCCAATGCTTACAACTTCCAAGCAAAACGCATTTTTAATGTAAACCTTTTTTCCCGAATTTCTACGTCTTTTAGTTTATAGCCTTAATTTCAATTTTTAGCTTTCCTCTTATCCTACACTCAAGCATTTGTGTTTCTTGTGGGAACGTACCTTTTTTGTAGGGTTTTACTGAGTACCACCTACAAAAAATCGAGTCAAAAATGTTCATCCGAGTTTTGTTTTTATACGCAAACACATGTGTTTCATATATAAAAAAATATAATCGAAACTTCGTACTGTGATTACTCTTAATAGTGTCGCAGATAAGTATTTCGATATCCTACTCAATATACATTCATTCACTAAACTGGAAAAGGAAAACTGTGCCTTTAAGCACTTACAATGCCGGCATATTCTTAGATTGCTGGAAAATCTCAGAAATTACTACAATTCATATGTCAGGGCCAAAGGATGATATTCGCAATTATCGGCCAATTTCAAAATTATCTAATGTTTTTAAACTCTTTGGACATTTAGTATATAATAAATTGATTGCTGTCATTTATCCTTTTATATCAGAGCACTAACATGGTTTCACTAAAACCCGTTCTACTATGTCTAATCTACTTGTATTCAATAATTTTGTTTAAACAATTTTGAAGTAGGATTTCAGGTGGATACGGTTTATTTCGATTTCTGCAAGGCTTTTGATAAAGTTGTTAAAACTTTCTAAATTTGTATTCATTCTTCTCTTTTGAGTTGGTTGAGCTCATATGTATCTCATAGATTCGACTAAATCTGATCCCTAGATAGCAGGCATACCACAGGCAAATAATAGTCTTTCTTCATGGAAAGACTTACATTGCAATAACGTCTCCAAATTGTGCAACTTTATTAAGGAAATGAGCGTTCGGGGAGAAACTGTTTTCGACCAAAATTTTGTTCAGTCATGAGGATCATAACTGGCTCAAAATTTGGGATGAAGAGCAACCAGAAGAGGTTTAAGAGGTGCCTTTGTACGCGGAGAAAACCACAGTTTGGTGCGGTGAAATCATCGGTCCATTTTTTTCAAAAAAGTTGATGGCCGGAACGTAACGGCAAATGGTGCTAGCTATCGCGCCACGTTATCGGACTTCTTACTAGCTGAAATTGAATCCCGTAATGATGATGGCATTTGTCTTCAATTTTGGACAAGTGAAGCTCGTGTGGTTTCACACCTTTAGAATTCTTTCTTTGGGGCTTCGTAAAGTCCAAAGTTTATGCTGATAAACCAGCTACAATTAGTATTTAAAAAATAAATGGCATCAAATGTCCTTTTGAATAAGATTCTACACTTGATTTGAATTTTTGTATTTTTCTTTTAAAAAAGATTCATCACCCGATACATAACAAAAAGAAACATATAAAAATGTTTAAAATATATACATATTTAGGTGATAGACTCGACAATACCAAAGTTCAAAAAGAAACGTGGAAGAAATAAATCCTTGTTTTTAAAAAACCGAGAAATGTGAGCTAGACTGTGACTTAACAAATTTAACAACTTTTTCATTAAAGGCTTTAAATTTTTAAAACAATCGATTGATTATTAGTTATTTTGAACATTAAAATAAGTAAATCTTTATATATCACCTTTTTAAACACTAAGCTGTAAAAGGTATAATGGCTAATTTTTTATTTGTTTTTATATAAGCTTTATTTGAATTATTGAATCTGCTCCAAAGGAGCCTAACTATAAGTATACGAATCTTAAGTATAATTCAGTAATGAATCCTAGTGTGGATTTCTTGTAATGTGGATCTCTGCTTATTGGCAGGAATTTTAATTAATTTGGTCAAAATAGTATATAACTGGTATGGATCACATGTCTGAGAATTTTAAACCTAGTTTGGCTTAAACGTCGTGATAAAGGGCCAGAGGACCCTTACAGTCATTTACAGAGTGTTCGCGATATTATGTAGAGTGAAGAACTCTAGTTATGTATGTATAACGGATAACTCTAGAATAGCAGAGTGGACGACGTAATTTAGGTTATGTTGGTTTTTCGTGTTGACTGTTTTAAGGATCACGTATGAGAGCATTTAAGCAAGTGACGTAGAATAAAGGATTCTACACAGTCTTTTTTGAGTGTTCGTCCGCGATTGATATTGACTGTTTTAAAGATCACGTATAAGAGCATTTAAGCCACGTGACGTAGAAAAAAGAATTCTACACAGTCTTTCGGGCGCGTGTGTTCGCGATTACTGTTACGGATGAAGCACAAGTGCAGATTAGAAAACACGGCGTTCGTTTCTCCGAAGTCTTAAAGAGCTTGGACTGCACAATAATTGTCTAGCAAGTATGTTATCATGACGTTGGAGCTTCTCTTTGTGCTTTATATTGATTTTTTGAATTGCCTCTTTGACGAGAGGTATTTTCAAGTCTCGGTGGATGTTTTCATTCCTCATATACCAAGGGGCACCGGTAATAAGCCGCAATGTCTTCGATTGGACTCTTTGGATTTTGTCGAGATTGCTCGAGCTTGCTTTGCCCCATAGCTGGGCACCGTATAACCAGATAGGTTTGATTGCACTGTTGTATAGCAGGACCTTTTATTCAAGGCTTAGTTTTGAGTTCGCGTTTAGGAGCCAGTGAAGTTGATGGACCTTAAGTTTCAGTTGAGTTTTCTTGGCTTCGATATGACTTCTCCAGGTGAGTCGGCGATCCAGGTGTATTCCAAGGTATGAAACATGATCAGATTGAGAAAAAGGGATATTGTTTAGTTTCAATGTCGGACAAGTGCTAAAATTCAGTGTGAAAGTTACCTGTGTGCATTTAGCCTCATTGACTTTAATTCTCCAGTCAGAGAGCCAAGATTCTACTCGTGTGAGATGTACACCTAGATTCATAGATGCAATATCCTGTTTTTTATGTGTGGCCATTATAGCGGTATCATCGGCAAAAGTGGAAGTTAACACGTTTGGGCTGGTAGGTATATCTGCGGTAAACAGAAGGTAAAGGTTAGTGCCCAGGACACTTCCCTGGCGCACACCAGCAAGTATTTCGTGGTCATCGGTGACGTGTTGCCCACATTTGACTCTGAATCTGCGGTTTTCTAAGTAAGACTCAAGAATTCGATGCGTATTTGCCGGTAAGTATTTGCAAAATTTGTAGGTCAAGCCAAAGTGCCAGACTTTGTCAAATGCTTGAGCAACATCCAGGAATACTGCGCAGCAATATTCTCGCCGTTCAAATGATTTTTCAATTGCTTGGGTCAGACGGTTTACTTGTTCGATAGTGCTGTGACCTTCGCGGAATCCAAACTGATGGTCTGGTATTATGTTATTTGACATGAGGAACGGTTTTATTTTCGATAAAAGAACTTTTTAAAATAGTTTGAATAAGCAGGGAAGCAAACTGATCGGCCTGCATGAGGAAGTTATTGATATGCCCTTTCCTGGCTTTAAGATCATCTGAATCAGAGAAATTTTCCACACTTTAGGAAAGTAACCATGTCTCAAAATAGAGTTAAATAATTTTGCCAGGAACTTCACAGCAATATAGGGAAGTTCCAAGATCATTTTGGGCATGATAAGATCATATCCAGGTGTTTTACCTGGATTCACGGTTTCTTTAATGACATTCGAACTTCATTTGCGTTAGTAAACAATGGAATTACGGCAGACATTTTATCATCAGGTGGAAGGAGGTCGCTACTTGCAGGATTTGGGCGAAATACGTGGGACAGATGGTTTGCAAAGACATTAGCTTTTTCCTCTTCTGATATTGCCCACTTGCCATTTGCGTCGCGTATTGGAAATTGCGTTTCGGTGGGCATACTAGTATTTCTTAATGTTTTCCATAATGAGAATTTGGTTGAAGCAGTCGGAGTTAAACTTGCAATGAAACTAGCATGCTGTCTACTGTCTTCATTTCTAAGTGCGCTTTGTAACCTTTTAGTAGCTTCAGTCAGTCTTAGTCGGGCCGCTGGTGACCTATTTCGCTGCCATTCGCGACGGAACCTCCTTTTTTCACTTACAAGGTGCTCTATTTCACGGTTAGTGTAAGTATTTAAACTATTTGTCGCTTTTATTTGTCTGTGTGTAGCGTGAATGGCCGCCTGTTCCAGGATCACGTTCAAGTTGGATACGTTGTTATCGATCTCTTCCGCGTTAGAAATTAGATGATTCGAATCTAAATGACTACTAATGTACTTCCTGTGTTTTAACCAGTTAGTTGTGTATGAAGTAAGCCTTAGTGGGTCATCTACAAGTACTGTCTTCTCGTGAAGAAGAAATATAACTGGCGAGTGGTCTGACGATAAGTCAGTGCAGGTACTATCAGATAAGTTTGGTTTACTAACTCCTCTTATTATACCGAAGTCTATAAAGTCAGGCTTTTTGTTTGGGAGATATAAAGTCCAATTTATTTTGACGTCGCATTAAACATTTATACAGCTGGTTTCCCCTAGGGTTTGCTAAACGGGATCACCAGTGCGTATGTTTGCCATTGTAGTCACCAGCAGCAAGAAAGTTGCGTCCGAGACCATTGAAAAAGTTCAAAAGTATATCTTCTGATATCGCGAACCGCGGGGGGAAATTTATTGCTGAAATGGTAAGAAAACTACCTTGATTCTGGATACGAATTGTTGTCGCTTGAAGGTAGTTTTGTGAGACTCCTTCAGCGACTTCATGTTTCATACGTTTTCGTATTAGGATACCTGTGCCCCAATGAGCCTTACCGTCGGGGTGGTGAGTACCATAAAATCTAAAATTAGGTATCTGAAAATTGTATTTGTCTGTAAGATGCGTTTCTGATAGTAGCATTATATCAGAAACGCATCTTAAAGACAATTAATTACAATTGTTTCTCTCCTTCCGCTTGGACTTGTGTTGATTATATGTTTTCACATTTAATACATTTACAAATAAAGTTATATTTGTGACTACAAAATATGGTACAAAATAAACTAAATGGACGCCGACGCCGGTGGCGGTAACAGTGTATTCTTCATCATCATAAATATTTTTTTTCGAAAAACACTGCTTCCGTAAGAGAGTCAGATAAGTCTTAACTTACATGTGTTTTTCCGACATTATTGTTATAAAACTTAAACTGTTCTTACTATTTCGCGCATTTATTTTTAGATTTATTATTGTTTTTTACCACGATTGAAGATTCAAAAACTTAACGTATGAATATAGTTTGTGTTTATGAATGAAGAATTCAAATCTTTAATAAGAATTGTTTATGAAATTGTGCATTAGAAACGCACAATCTGCGTTTCAATCTAAAAGTATGTATTGTGTTTTCCCATTTCACACATAATATTTAACAGACAACCAAATTGAGTAAGTAACTCAAAACTGTGCTTCAGCTTTTATTTATTAGAATCACTCATTTCTATCATTCTATTTAAATATAGAAGCAAGAGGTCTTGAGCCGGTTAATCCCTGTTCAATGTGTAAAAGCAACAGACCGAAATAAAACAAACGAGCTAAACAATCACTAATTTTAAGAAAATAACCAACAAAAAATATATTTATTTTTCTGCTCTGTTGTATTTTTGAAATTTGGTCTTTACTACTTACTGACTACATTAGCATTATATCGTCATTCGTGTTCACCGGTTGGAGTTCGATCTGAGTGGATAACATTTTTGTAGCTTTCATCTGGCATGTTTTCCATGGCAGACTTAAACGATTGTATAAGTATAAGTTGATTATGATCATGAAGTAGTGTCTGAAGATCGCAAATAATGCTTCTTTGAATACCAAGTATAACTTCACACCTCCTTTCAGCTACTGCGTTTGTATCACCAATTAAATAAATCTGCATAAACTTTGCCTGTTGATTAGCTAGGGAAAAGATTGAGCCGATACGATAATAAATTTTCCTTGTATAGAAAAGGTTGGAGAAAATCCTGGCATTTACGCATTTTTATCAACTTCAAAAGAAGTCATTTGAAAGGATGCGTTGTATTTTCCCATGTTTCCCAGGAAATGTTTCGACTCCTCAGTTTCGGCGGTTAATAGATTTCGAAGAGACTCTGGAGGTTCTTCTAAGATATGAATGGAAATTTTTCCTGCACTACAGCACATTCTCGGTGTTTCAGTTTTCCATTTCAAGGCTTGGCAGTACCGACAAACCACCGTCATTTCACCAATTCTCAATTGATTGTGGCTCAAAGGCTGCTTCAAAAAAAAACAGACCAACTAATTCTTTTTAAATTGCGTCGTTGATCAGCCTGTCGTATACATTCCTCATCACGCCTGGTACTAATCTGTTCCAAGGTTTCTTCGGCTCTTAGTGCAGCCTGATGTCGGGTTCAATAAGAACGTCGGAAATATGTCGTGTCCGATGTTTCTGCAGCCCTCAGCGCAGCCTATCGTTGACTTTGTTGAGATCATCAAAGTTGAGATTATCAAAGTTAAGCCATATCTGAGGTTTCTAAGGTCCTTAGCGCTGACTGACGTTGACTTTGTTGAGAACGTCGAAGTTGAGCCATATCTGAGGTTTCTACGGTCCTTAGCGCAGCTTGACGTTGACTTTGCTGAGATTGTCGAAGATCAGCGGCCTCTGAGGTTTCTGCGGTCCTTAGCGCAGCTTGAGGTTGACTTTGCTGAGATCGTTGAAGCTCAGCTTGACGTTGACTTTGCTTAGATCGTCGAAGATCAGCAGTCTCTGATGGTTCTGCAGCTCTCAGCGCTGCCTGGCGTTGAGTTTACTGAGAACGTCGAGTATTAGCAATTTGAGAAGTTTTGAGACTCTCATACATTCCGCAATGCCAAAGTTGCTTTGGCCACTTTGGTAAGAGATGATTTTTTCTCAGTGGCATTTTTAATTAAGATTGAAAAACTTTTAAAAACACGATTTACTTAAATTTTTACTGCACAGATTTTGTATATGATATTTAGATTACGTTACACTTTTTACACGTCCGTATACTTTAATGGTTGAATGAACAATGGTACTGTAAGCCAATAACCAATATCTAAATTAAAAAATACCACACCTACCTACCCTTTTTGCAAAACAAAACACATGTCAATTCAGAAGTACCGCGCCTACCTGTCCTTTGGGCATAAAAAGGCGCTAAAACCCCGAAACTCAATTCAAAAATGAATTGACCTCACCTTTTCTCCCGAAAATGTAACATCTTAATTCATGTTTTGTAAAAAAATGATACCTGGTCCATTATACAAAAGTTTACCGCGAATATCTTTGCAAGGCGAATTTCCCGTGGAAAGTGAACATACCTAACAAAAAACGGTGTTATGTGTCCTTACATATTGAGTACAATTTGTTTGTTAAATTTGAAAGAGGTCAACATTTTAGCTACTTGTAAATTTTCCATGCTTTTGTGACGGTATATATTGCGTAATACTTAGAATAGCAAAACTGTATTGTTCCGAAGAACAACATGCGGAAATTGAAGATTGCTTGGGAGCCCAATTTTTTGGCCGAGATGTGACGATTGTAAGATTATAGAAGGATCGGAGTAGCGGTTCATCCGTAATTGCTTGGGGATTGTGTGCCCTCTGTCTTTTTATAGTTTGAGGTAGTGGGTGGGGCCACGCTCAATTTTCCAAACTTTGTTTCAAATACTCTCTGCATGTGTCTGGGCCAACTATAATATATTCTTAAAATTTCATGATGATCAGACTCTTATTATGACTGTTATAACAGGTATTATAATAAGGGGCGTTGCCCCGCCCTTTTTTCCGAAAAAATTGTTGCGTCATATCAGTAGTATATGTATTAAACCTCACATGTGAGGTCGTTTTAAATTTTGAGGTGTGTGGGCGGGGCCGTGCCCCCTTTTCAAAAATTGATTTCAAGTAGCCTATGCATATCTCTAGACCAACTATAACATACTGTACAATTTTCAGGACGATCATACTATTATTATAGCTGTTAGAACTATTTATTTAAAAAGGGGCGTGGCGCCGCCCACTTTTCAAAAAAATATTTTTCATCATACCAGGAGTATATGCACAAACAGCATCTTTCTACATCTAATAGTCTATGAGATATAGCCGTTTGAAATTTCGAGGTGTGTGGGCGGTGCCACGCCCACTTGATTTATCAAAATTTTAAGTACCCTTTTTTAATTTTGGGGTGAAGGACTATCTTTGAGCAAAATTTCATGAAGATTGGTTCATCGGCTCAGACTCCATTAACGCACAAACAAACAAACTTTCACATTTATAATATTAGTAGGATATTTTTGTAATACGAGTATATGCTGTTAATCTTTAATGATATACTTATAATTTGCAGGCCTAATAAAACAAAAATGAAAATTCCGTTTCCATATGTAAACTCTCGATCATAGGATGAAGTGTATATATAAGTTTGCGGTTCCGAGTCTTAGGTCTCGAAATGCTTTTTTGCGACTCTTGTATGTGCTTATATACACATTATTCATCTTTGTAAAATTCCAAGACGATCTAGCTAAGACCGCCTTCCCTTCTTTCTGTTTAACGCACGATTCTGTAGAAAGCAGAAGAGCTAGAGTCTTCATACCTACCAGTTAAATACCTTTAAGTTGCAAATCGGTTGAAATGGAAATAAACCAGAGACCAATTTCCCCCTTTAAGTGGCTAAGAACACTCATGAATATTTCTGGTGAAATTGTAACTACATAACCTTAATAATTAGCTTTTGAAGACATGCTTAGACGCATATTAAAACGGGTATCGATTTTGTTATTGCCCCACTTTAAAGGTCTCCTCTGATCAGTAAAAAAAAATTGACTCGAAGTATTGGTTAAGCGCCTACGAGGTAAAATTTAAAAAAAAAAAATGTTTTTTAGTAATTGCTGTATATTGATCGCCTGGTCCAACAAAGGCAGACCTCCCAGAGATTTTTGGGGAAATAATTGATAAATGTAGCTAAAACACACATAACATTTTAACAGCAGGAGACTTGAATATCGACTGGGTTAAAAACAAACCATGGAAAATAATTACAACGGTAATGGGTTAAAGCTATTATGATAGAATACATAAGAATAACACAAACTCCATGACATTACCTTATTTTATAATAACAAATAATAGTCTTTCTTCATGGAAAGACTTACATTTCAATAACGTCTCCAAATTGTGCAACTGTATTAAGGAAATGAGCGTTCGGGGAGAAACGGTTTTCGACCAAAATTTTGTTCAGTCATGAGGATCATAATTGGCTCAAAATTTGGGATGAAGAGCAACCAGAAGAGGTTTAAGAGGTGCCTTTGTACACTCAGAAAACCACAGTTTGGTGCGGTGAAATCATCGGTCCATTTTTCAAAAAAGTTGATGGCCAGAACGTAACGGTAAATGGTGCTAGCTATCGCGCCCCGTTATCGGACTTCTTACTAGCTGAAATTGAAGCCCGTAATCATGATGGTATTTGTCTTCAATTTTGGACAAGTGAGTTGGCCGTCTAGCTCGTGTGGTTTCACACCTTTAGAATTCTTTCTTTGGGCCTACGTAAAGTCCAAAGTTTATGCTGATAATCCAGCTCCAATTTGTATATAAAAAATAAATGGAATCAAATGTCCTTTTGAATAAAGAATAAAGATTCTACACTTGATTTGAATTTTTGTATTTTTCTTTTATTTTAAAAAAGATTCATCACCCAATACATAACAAAAAGAAACATATAATATATAATGTTTAAAATATATACATATTTAGGTGATAGACTCGACAATACCAAAGTTCAAAAAGAAACGTGGAAGAAATAAATCCTTGTTTTTAAAAACCCGCGAAATGTGAGCCAGACTGTGATACGAGTATTGATTAAAGTAGAGGGTAATGATGATAGCAAGAAGGCAGACAAATTTAACAACTCTTTCGTTAAAGGCTTTAAATTTTTAAAACAATCGATTGATTATTAGTTATTTTGAACATTAAAATAAGTAAATCTTTATTTATCACCTTTTTAAACACTAAGCTGTAAAAGGTATAATGGCTAATTACAATTGTTTCTCTCCTTCCGCTTGGACTTGTGTTGATTATATGTTTTCACATTTAATACATTTACAAATAAAGTTATACTTGCGACGACAAAATATGGTACAAAATATACTAAATGGACGCCGACGCCAGTGGCGGTAACAGTGTATTCTTCATCATCATAAATATTTTTTTTTCGAAAAACACTGCTTCCGTAAGAGAGTCAGATAACTCTAAACTTACATGTGTTTTTTCGACATTATTGTTATAAAACTTAAACTGTTCTTACTATTTCGCGCATTTATTTTTAGATTTATTATTTTGGTTTTTTACCACGATTGAAGATTCAAAAACTTAACGTATGAATATACTTTGTGTTTATGAATGATGAATTCAAATCTTTAATAAGAATTGTTTATGAAATTATGCATTAGAAACGCACAATCTGCGTTTCAATCTAAAAGTATGTATTGTGTTTTCCCATTTCACACATAATATTTAGCAAACAACCAAATTGAGTAAGTAACTCAAAACTGTGCTTCAGCTTTTATTTATTAGAATCACTCAATTCTATCATTCTATTTAAATATAGAAGCAAGAGGTCTTGAGCCGGTTAATCCCTGTTCAATGTGTAAAAGCAACAGACCGAAATCAAACAAACGAGCTAAACAATCACTCATTTTAAGAAAATAACCAACAAAAAATATTTTTTGCTGCTCTGTTGTATTTTTGAAATTTGGTCTTTATTTTATAACGATATAAAGCTGTTAATAGCAGAGTGAAATAGAGGCCCAAAACAAAAGAAATAACACGCCAATTATCAGTGTTTTAGCTTTCTGTATACTTTTTTGAGGTTTTGTATCATTTTCAGTTTATTAGCATATTTCTTTGAGTCTTCATTAGAGTTGTTTCTGAGTACCAAAATGCTTATATTCGAAATAGGTTGTTTTTCGACTTCCTGCGGCCATAGATATATGGGATGTGGATCGCTATGATCCTGGTTTTTTAATACCTATGTATATACTTATTTTGATAACTTATATGTTTGTAGTTGATGTGGCCATATGGTAAAATGTTTATTATAAATACATACTTCCGAAAATTGTCAATGTGTCAATTTATGGGGCGTATAATACGTCAATGCTTACAACTTCCAAGCAAAGCGCATTTTTAATGTAAACCTTTTTATTCCCGAATTTCTACGTCTTTCAGTTTATAGCCTTAATTTCAATTTTTAGCTTTCCTCTTATCCTACACTCAAACATTTGTGTTTCTTGTGGGAACGTACCTTTTTGTAGGGTTTTACTGAGTACCACCTACAAAAAAACGAGTCAAAAATGTTCATCCGAGTTTTGTTTTTATACGCAAACACATGTGTTTCATATATAAAAAAATATAATCGAAACTTCGTACTGTGATTACTCTTAATAGTGTCGCAGATAAGTATTTCGATATCCTACTCAATATACATTCATTCACTAAACTGGAAAAGGAAAACTGTGCCTTTAAGCACTTACAATGCCGGCATATTCTTAGATTGCTGGAAAATCTCAGAAATTACTACAATTCATATGTCAGGGCCAAAGGATGATATTCGCAATTATCGGCCAATTTCAAAATTATCTAATGTTTTTAAACTCTTTGGACATTTAGTATATAATAAATTGATTGCTGTCATTTATCCTTTTATATCAGAGCACTAACATGGTTTCACTAAAACCCGTTCTACTATGTCTAATCTACTTGTATTCAATAATTTTGTTTAAACAATTTTGAAGTAGGATTTCAGGTGGATACGGTTTATTTCGATTTCTGCAAGGCTTTTGATAAAGTTGTTAAAACTTTCTAAATTTTGCTTTCATTCTTCTCTTTTGAGTTAGTTGAGCTCATATGTATCTCATAGATTCGACAAAATCTGATCCCTAGATAGCAGGCATACCGCAGGGTAGTTTATTGGGCCCTCTTTCGTTTATATTATTTATTAATGATATTTCTCCGTGTTTTCTGTTTTCTAAGTTCTTAATTTGAGCTGATGATAAAAAACTCTTCTCTAATATATAGATTATTAATGATACAACTTTACTGGAAGGCGTTCCACGGTAACTAATTCAGTTTACTTGATTAACAAGCAACCACTTCAAACAGTTAACAACATTGGATTGAGGTGTTGTTTTCAACGCTAAATTAAAATTAAATTTGCATGTTGATTACATTATGCCAAAAGCTTATTCAGTTCGGGCTTTAATATAAAAATAGTAAAGATTTTACAAATCCATATACCCGAAAGCTGTTGAATATAACATTCGTTAGATCGGAACTTGAACATAGTTTCATTGTTTGGGACCCGTATTTACAATTCTTTGCAATAGTCTTCGTGTAAAGTGTTCTATACTGTTTTTATACAAACTTATTTGTGGCCTTATAGATTGCTCTGAACTGCTTATTCTTGTAGGGTTTAATACAATAAGACGTTTAAGGCATAATGAATATTTTAATATTCCTGTTCATAGAAGTTATTCTTCACAGGAGCCTCTTGTGAGAACTTTAAGAGAATTTAACGGAATAAATTTAAGATATGATTTAGATTCTTCATATTCTTTAAATAAATTTAATGATATTTCAGATATAATATATTTTTAGACTTTGCTAATCTGTATGGATTGTAATTCCATAGACTTAAATAAATAAACTAATAAAATAATATTTATATATATATATATATATATATATATATATATATATATATATATATATATATATATATATATATATATATATATATATATATATATATATATATATATATATATATATATATATATATATATATATATATATATATATATATATATATATATATATATATATATATATATATATATATATATATATATATATATATATATATATATATATATATATATATATATATATATATATATATATATATATATATATATATATATATATATATATATATATATATATATAATAGTAATAAAGTTTTCTTAATGACATTTTATCTATATAAACCGACTTTAACCTTTTGAACTGAATAGATCGGCATTGGTACTTAGTCTAGTATGAATCGTGTAATTTAAGGACATCATTTACGTAGTGTTTTACTTCGATACCCTCCCTGAAATACGCACGACGTATACGACTCTAAATATATCCACATTGCTAACACGTTTAGGACGCGTTAGGAAATATTTAAGACCGGCTTTGTATTCCTAGCTGAAACACAACGGAAGACGGTTTGCTGATTTTTAATAGTCGTGTTCTTTTCAGGTAACTAGCTTAGTTACCTAGTTAGTTAGCAATATGGTATTCTGGCAATATTCAACAACATTTGAATCAGATGGCAGCATAAGCTCAACAAAAGTTTGTTTACAAACAAAAAAAAACAAATTGTGGAAAACGATTTTTGTTATTTCATATAGTTTCTTGTTTTGTTAACATTGACAAATTTAATTTCGTTGGTAGGCGTTTCTTTTTCGCCAAGGATATTCAAATTCGTCCTTTCTGGCAAGCAAACAGCATCAACGCTTCGTCCCTGGTCCACAATTTTCGTTTAATTACTCTTAAAAGAATATACCTACATCGAAATTTCTCTGAATCTAAACAATAAACATGTTGACTTACCATTGTTGCATTATTGTAATATATGGAAATGGTTTTATCGCGTTTTTCTATTTTCTTTCCTTTTTTCATCTTCTTTCTGTGTCAACAACAAAACACGTATGTTTTTGATTTTATTATAGAAGCCAAGTATGTCATAATATTTTTTTGTTAAAAAATAAGTTAAGTAACTCTAACTAGTTTCGTTAACAAGTAAAAGCCAACTCGCTTGCTTTCCGAGTAACTTCCATACAAATGCTTGTTTAAGAACCTGAAAAGAAACCGCTAATAACTAAAATAAACTATTATTATTTAAATAAACATGTCGTTATATAGAAAAATCCGGAGAATAACAATAGCAAATATCTGAAACCTTAGTCCACGGTAATGGCTCGAAAAAACCATTGATTAATTTATGAAAGAGAATTATTGGCCGTCATAATGTATGTCGTAGTCACGTGGAATTTGTATCGTTCTTTGGAAATTTTATTGTTTGTGCGATTTTATTATAATTAAGCATAAACTTAAACTTTAAACTGTAAATTAAATTTTAAACACAATTTTGAACGAAATTTAAACTCTTTTTTAATTTACAATTCAGTCTATATATTATTACCGTTAGCTTAAAATTTAATTAAAAATTAAATATATACTTTGATTTACAATTACAGACGTTAAAAATAAAATAATACTTAAACGGAAATTTTTCTTAAATTAAATTTTATGTTCATTAAATTTAAAATTTATTATATATTTTTAATTAATGTTTCATTACATATTTTTAATTTTTGGGATCAGACACGCGAAGCTTTTTTTACACTGAGTATTTTTTGACTTTCGGCATTCTTCATGCTATTTAAATAATCTTCCATACCCACAAAACATTTATGACTGTTCTTTATTCCGATACTCGAATATTGTAAACTTTTTTAAATTATTAACACATAATTTTGAGGTTTTTAGCTACCAGAATGTAGGAAACACGCAGCGTAAGAAAAAAAGCTGCAAAACCTTTTTTGGCTTTCTTTTTTTATTGATCATGTTAATTTTTTACTATTAGTTGAGCAAAAATACTTTGAATCGAAATAATTTGATAACGTTCAGTGGTATCAGAATATACAGTTGCGACTAAGTCTGCTCGCACGGATTTTTAATTTTAACCTTACCTAGGATAAATCGATAAGTCAAAAAATAAAAATACTTAAATAATTTTTTAGTTTGATAAAATTTAACCTTTACCAGGAGTCAAGATAATTTTTAATCCTGCAGGAGTAGAAACAATTTGCTTAAATATATTTTTATTTCGTGTGTACTCGTATATTCAAACAACGGTATACAACGATTTGATATACCATCGAGAGTAGATTGTTTTTGGAATCAATTACAAAGTTTGCGATAATAATCAGATTTTAAAACAGTTAATGAAGCCTGATTTAAATATTAAATTATAATAATGTAACACAGATTTCGTATATTACAGTTGGTTTTACCATTGACCGTATTTCAACTGAAAACAGATATCTGAACAAAATAACCAAAAAGTGACTTTTGATTACGTGCAACAATCTACATATTTCAATGTGAATGGAAATTGACGGCAATAATTTAATAACAATGAATCCCGATGACTCTCGTACTCCACTCACACTTATATATTTTGTGTCAAAATCATTCACAGTTTTTTGAAAATTGGCTTTGAATGGAATGGTAATGAAATTTTTGGATTTAATTTTTTCAGGATTTCGGGTGTCAATTTCCACTCGAACGAAATCCAGTGAATGTGTATTTGGGCATATGCAAATGTACCAATGTAATCCAATTAATCAACTACCAACAATGCATGCTATTAGAGTTTGTAACAAAATTGATAATTTAATCTGACAATGTGTAGCATGATCAAAAGTTAACGGCGGCGCGCCTTTTATCTAAGCCAGCATTTGGCGTTTTTTTTTAATTTATCGGGGGCAAATTGATCCTGTATATTATTGCTGGAAAATTTGGGTATTGTCACATTTAGAATTTAATCCAATTATGTAGAAAGCAAAGTACTTTAATCTTATTCGATGCCAAAGGCGGCTGGAAGACAAATGAAATGGTAGAGCGGCATCAGTGTGGTACGGATCGGTTCTCTTGATCCGGAGTTCGAAAACAAAAAAAATACTAAAATATTTTTCATTAAAAAAGGAATCCAAGCGGACTTGAACTCGGGGAATACGGATATTTTATAATATAAAAAAAAACTTATAATGAATTTAATTATGTTTTCGCAAAAAAAAATAATTTACAATGATCAAATTTGTTTGTTCTAAACATTGGACTTTCAGTAGGGGAGAAGATGTAGAATCTTCGCACTTTGATTGAATTCCAGCATCCGCCCTCAAGTATATAAATTATCTCGCCTTTAAATACTGAAGTCCAAAGCTACAGTAGAGTGCGCAAGATGTAAGGAATGAGGGTTTTCACATAAATTAGCACTTTTCTTACCGTGAGAAGAAAAGTTCTATCGGAAACAAAAGCTTTTCTCATTCAGATTTACGGCAAGAATATTATCACCTATGTCAGCGTATAAAAAAATGGGTAACTGAATTTCAACCCAAGCTATAAGTCAAGCAAAATGGATTGATGGTTAATACCTGACAAATAATACTTACACAGGTGATAATACTTTATTTGTTAAAGAAATCGATTTCTTAACAATTGACAGAATAATTTTTATAATTTAAAATTTCTTTCGACGTTGAAAACAAAATCACTTCAAAACTTGACAGGAGTAGTGTTGCACACAGTTACGATTATGACTGGGAATGAAAAACAATGGCTCCTATACAACCCCTTTTATGATTTCGGCCAATACCCCAATGTCATAATTGGCGACAACGCCATCGTTTATAAGCGCTATAAGCGTTTCCTGGTCCAAGATGTCCGATGCAAATACAACCATACTTGCAACGCTATCAGTGTCACTAACATAAACCATAACCAACATACAACGTATGTGGATATTCACACTAACAGAAGTAAAGGCACAACATTATATGTGACGCGCAAAATAGAAAGGGACGTAAGGGTAAAAACCAGTTTTGTTCAGGAGAGCCATTTTAAAGATTTAAATACGTGTATCTTTGGTGTACCATCACTTTCATAAAACGCGCATAACTCTGGGAGGGAACACTTTTGGGGCATGGGATGCACAGATGTTGTCCACATAAAAAATAAGTTTTTTTTTTCTTTTAAATAAGCTTTATTTGAATTATTGAATCTGCTCCAATGGAGCCTAACAATAAGTATACGAATCTTAAGTATAATTCAATAATGAATCCTAGTATGGATTTCTTGTAATGTGGATCTCTGCTAATTGGCAGGAATTTTAATTAATTTGGTCAAAATAGTATATAACTGGTATGGATCACATGTCTGAGAATTTTAAACCTGGTTTGGCTTAAACCTCGTGATAAAGGTCCAGAGGACCCTTACAGTCAATTACAGAGTGTTCGCGATATTATGTAGAGTGAAGAACTCTAGTTATGTATGTATAACGGATAACTCTAGAATAGCAGAGTGGACGACGTAATTTGGGTTTTGTAGGTTTTTCGCGTTGACTGTTTTAAGGATCACGTATGAGAGCATCTAAGCCACGTGACGTAGAATAAAGGATTCTACACAGTCTTTTTTGAGTGTTCGTCCGCGATTGATATTGACTGTTTTAAAGATCACGTATAAGAGCGTTTAAGCCACGTGGCGTAGAAAATAGGATTATACACAGTCTTTCGGGCGCGTGTGTTCGCGATTACTGTTACGGATGAAGATTAGAAAACACGGCGTTCGTTTCTCCGAAGTCTTAAAGAGCTGGGACTGCACAATAATTGTCTAGCAAGTATGTTATCATGACGTTCGAGCTTCTCTTTGTGCTTTATATTGATTTTTTGAATTGCCTCTTTAACGAGAGGTATTTTCAAGTCTCGGTGGATATTTTCATTCCTCATATACCAAGGGGCACCGGTAATAAGCCGCAATGTCTTCGATTGGACTCTTTGGATTTTGTCGAGATTGCTCGAGCTTGCTTTGCTCCATAGCTGGGCACCGTATAACCAGATAGGTTTGATTGCACTGTTGTATAGCAGGACCTTATATTCAAGGCTTAGTTTTGAGTTCGCGTTTAGGAGCCAGTGAAGTTGATGGACCTTAAGTTTCAGTTGAGTTTTCTTGGCTTCGATATGACTTCTCCAGGTGAGTCGGCGATCCAGGTGGATTCCAAGGTATGAAACATGATCAGATTGAGAAAAAGGGATATTGTTTAATTTCAATGTCGGACAAGTGCTAAAATTCAGTGTGAAAGTTACCTGTGTGCATTTAGCCTCATTGACTTTTATTCTCCAGTCAGAGAGCCAAGATTCTACTCGTCTGAGATGTACACCTAGATTCATAGGTGCAATATCCTGCTTTTTATGTGTGGCCATTATAGCGGTATCATCGGCAAAAGTGGATGTTAGCACGTTTGGGCTGGTAGGAATATCTGCGGTAAACAGAATATAAAGGATAGGCCCCAAGACGCTTCCCTGGGGAACACCTGCTAGTATTTCGCGGTCATCGGTGACGTGTTGTCCACATTTGACTCTGAATCTGCGGTTTTCTAAGTAAGACTCAAGAATTCGATGCGTATTTGCCGGTAAGTATTTGCAAAATTTGTAGGTCAAGCCAAAGTGCCAGACTTTGTCAAATGCTTGAGCAACATCCAGGAATACTGCGCAGCAATATTCTCGCCGTTCAAATGATTTTTCAATTGCTTGGGTCAGACGGTTTACTTGTTCGATAGTGCTGTGACCTTCGCGAAAACCAAATTGATGGTCTGGTATTATGTTATTTGACACGAGAAACGGTTTTATTTTCGATAAAAGAAATTTTTCAAATAGTTTGGATAAGCAGGAAAGCAAACTGATCGGCCTGTACGAGGAAGGTATTGATTTGTCCTTTCCTGGCTTTAAAATCATTTGAATCAGAGAAATTTTCCACACTTTAGGAAAGTAACCATGTCTCAAAATAGAGTTAAATAATTTTGCCAGGAACTTCACAGCAATATAGGGAAGTTCCAAGATCATTTTAGTCGTGATAAGATCATATCCAGGTGCTTTACCTGGGTTCACGGTTTCTTTAATGACATTCAGAACTTCATTTGCGTTAGTAAACAATGGAATTACGGCAGACATTTTATCAACAGGTTGAAGGATGTCGCTACTTGCAGGATTTGGGCGAAATACCTGTGACAGATGGTTTGCAAAAACATTGGCCTTTTCCTCTTCTGATATTGCCCACTTGCCATTTGCGTCGCGTATTGGAAATTGCGTTTCGGTGGGCATACTAGTATTTCTTAATGTTTTCCATAATGAGAATTTGGTTGAAGCAGTCGGAGTTAAACTTGCAATGAAACTAGCCTGCTGTCTACTGTCTTCTTTTCTAAGTGCGCTTTGCAACCTTTTAGTAGCTTCAGTCAGTCTTAGTCGTGCCGCTGGTGACCTATTTCGCTGCCATTCGCGACGGAACCTCCTTTTTTCACTTACAAGGTGCTCTATTTCCCGGTTAGTGTAAGTATTCAAACTATTTGTCGCTTTTATTTGTCTGTATGTAGCGTGAATGGCCGCCTGTTCCAGGATTACGTTCAAGTTGGATACGTTGTTATCGATCTCATCCGCGTTAGAAATTAGATGATTCGAATCTAAATGACTACTAATGTACTTCCTGTATTTTAACCAGTTAGTTGTGTATGAAGTGAGCCTTAGTGGGTCATCTACAAGTACTGTCTTCCCGTGAAGAAGAAATATAACTGGCGAGTGGTCTGACGATAAGTCAGTACAGGTACTAGCAAATAAGTTAGATTTACTAACTCCTCTTATTATACCGAAGTCTATCAAGTCAGGCTTTTTGTTAATATCAGAAGGCCAATATGTAGGTTGACTGGGAGATATAAAGTCCAATTTATTTTGACGTCGCATTAGACATTTATACAGCTGGTTTCCCCTAGGGTTTGCTAAACGGGATCCCCAGTGCGTATGTTTGGCATTGTAGTCACCAGCAACAATAAAGTTGTATCCGAGACCATTGAAGAAGTTCAGAAGTATATCTTCTGATATCGCGAACCGCGGGGGGAAATATATTGCTGAAATGGTAAGAAAACTACCTTGAATCTGGATACGAATTGTTGTCGCTTGAAGGTAGTTTAGTGAGACTCCTTCAGCGACTTCATGTTTCATTCGTTTACGTATTAGGATACCAGTGCCCCCATGAGCCTTACCGTCGGGGTGGTGAGTACCATAAAATCTAAAATTAGGTATCTGAAAATTGTATTTGTCTGTGAGATGAGTTTCTGATAGTAGCATTATATCAATATTCTGCCGATCTAGGTACTCGGTCAGTTCGTGTCTATGTTGGTTCACACCGTTTGCGTTCCATGTACATATCTTAAGAGGGCCTATTTTTTGGTAAGTAGAGTTTGAATTAACTGATTCTGGTTTCGCATGAATTCTTGCATCATTGATTGCATAGTTGACATGAACATGTTTATACTCTGTACCAGTTGTTGAATTATTGATTCAGAGCTACCATGTTGTTGCACTGGGGTATTAGGTGTATGCGCCCTTAGAACATTCGCGTATGTTATACCGTTTCCGTTGCTAGAGTAAACTGGAGTCTGTTGGATGTCGATTATAGGACTCGGCGCGTTTCGGTTAGAAATGAGTTTACGCTTCTCTTCTAGTTTATGCTTAAGTTCTTTGTAAACCCTACAACCTCTGTAATTTGCGGAATGTTGTTCCCCGCAATTACTGCACTTTTTCTGCTCCTGCGATTTAACTTTGCAGACGGACGATTGGTGTAGATCTCCACATACAACACAAACGGTTGGCAAAGTGCAGTATGATTTTGTGTGTCCATACTCTTGACAATTTTGGCATTGAACGGGACCATTTCTTTTGTGGGGTTCTTCGACCGTAATTCTTCTATATAACAAATATTGAAGTTTGTATATATGATGAACTTCATTTTTCTTTAGTTTCCGCGAGTCAGGTCGAAGTTCGACCTTGAACATTGGTTGGGGAACCTTTTTATTGTTAAGAACGTTCACCACGGAGTGAACGTTAAAATTCTCTTTTTCCAGCGCTCGTTTTACTTCATCTGGTCCTACAAATGATTCAATGCCTTTTAAGATTACCGCGATACCCTTACTACTCTTAAGACGATACGTGTAAAAATTTTTATTTCTATCGTTAAAATAACTAGAAATAGCGCGAAAGCCGTTTTCGGTGTATGCCTGAATTTTTGTCTCGTTAATGTTCCCTTTCTTTATTGGCACTATGTGAAAGCCACCACTACCAACAACTTGGGCAATAATATCTACTAGCTCATTTGAGCTACTCTCACGTAGGTATATTGGGGGCGGTCTTGGAGTTGCGGCATTTGCCGAGGAAGAAGATTGAGGTTCTTCTTCGCTCAGCAATGCAAACCGGTTCTTACCCGTGACGGACGTTGTTGGTTCTTCACCGTTCACAGTTTTGCAACTTTTTTTGTTAGAGTTGCCTTTGGCTGGGCTGGATTTACGCTTTATGGTAATATAGCGATCCATGCCTGTCTGTACCGCCTTTAATGGTTTGTCGTTGTTTTCGTGTGTTATTTCTGTGTTCGCTCAGTTTCCACCTTCTTTGTTATTACTGTTGTTGCTAGCACTGCCTGGTGAGAGAGTTTGTCTTAGTGGCGCTACCTCTCTCATTCCATTGTTTACATCTGCATTTATCGCGAAGTATGCATTCCGCGAACTTACACTGCAGAAAGAGTGTCTGCGTTGTTCCAACTCTTGAGTGAGACGATGGCTCATCAAGCTGTGGGTTTGTTTAGCTGTGTGTGTGCCTTTTTTAATTTTGGTTGTTTTGTTACACTTATTCTTACACAACTGGGTTTGTTGTTCAACTTAAAATTTTATTTTGTCAAATAAAATTGCCAGAAAAAATTCAACATAATTGCAACACCATCAGTGTCGTTAACACTAACAAAGACCAACATAGTGTCCGTTCTGACATACGTTGTATTCACTCTTACCGAGTAAGCGCACTACGTTATACTTATAGTTTGCCAGAAAAAAATAAACATTTTCAACATTTAAAAAAAAATCAATTCAAATCTTACAATATAAGATACACAAAAAAACACTAAAAATAAAGCAAGCAAAACCAGTTAATACTAAAATAAACCAGGTTTGATAGACTTCGAACCAAATTCATAATCTACACTTAGCGAAGATATTTCTGGCCATACTTTTAGGCGGCAAATTTTAAATTAACAATATGATATTAACCCAGATATCAAATATAACAGCGGAACTGTACTCGTAATCCTTCAACACAGACATAAAATAAATTCGCAGTGTCTGTTACATACACATACGAGCTCCACTACATGTACCCACCACAAAACCAGACTAAGGGGATGACTCGGCCCAGAAGACTGATATCGCGTGTATGTGCTATTTATTGGCTGATATTCTTTGCATGATTTTTGCCTACAGATTTTCTCTGAAGATCCTCAAGCTCGAAATAGTAGTAACCTACTTTTTTTGTACACGAGATAAGGTCAAGCTTTTTTGTACACGAGTAAGGTCAAGCTTAGCATTAAATCACTGCTCGAAGTTACTTTGGCGAAAATTGTTCCCGAAAACTTCCTGACCTTCCCCAAACGAAACTTCACGAGACCGGAGATTATGAGCTCATTCTTTCGGTCAAACTGTTTCCTGATATCATCCGCAGCTTTAGCTCGAACAATGTAAAAGAAGTCTGGTCTATTAAATTCCACTGAACGATCTTCAAGCATGCTTAGAGTTCTAAGCAATTGGTAAGTGTAGCTATAATCACCATATGCTGACCAAAAGCACAAGAAATGTTCCTTAGATAATCGTTACACTCAGATATAACCAATATGTATGCTTTGAAGTTTTTATCCCATTGTCTGAACTACCGTTTCAGGAACTCTAAATGTATGGAACATACATTCCATTCGGCAGTAAACTTTTTGACAGGATGAATAAAAGAGAATTTTCACCACGAAAATACCTATATTTCCCGATCGTGAAATAGGATAAGATCCTAAAATAACTAACAAAGATCTTTTGAAAGAATTATTGAGTTTCCCCTGTTCCTCTTTTGGTGGTCGCATCACTTGATTGAGATGTTTAGTTGTCCTGCTGGTTTCACAAGTATTTATTAATTTCTTAACCTCATTCGTCTGATCCTTTCCAGTGTTTAATTTATGTCTGAGTGTGCTTTTATAATTCAAGCAAGACGCTTTTCCGAATGCCCTGTCGTCTAGTGTCCAGCAGATTTATGTACAAATATTAATCTTTTTATTTCATATTTTCAACCATTTTTAATAAGTCCTTGTTGTCGTCCGTGATAAAGTGTATACAATTTCAATCTACAAAGAGAGATGGCATTCCCAATTTCGGATACAGCAAAGACATCAGACTGGTCATCTGAATTGACAGTGGAAAGTGTATCCGGTACCATATTCTGCGATCCCTTTCGATACCCTTACCATTGAAGTTTAATAGCCTTCTAACTAGTTGTTGGTCTGGTACATGAGCCACTTGATACGTAATCACAGTAAACTCATAACCTTTAATAAAAGCTCTGAATATTTTTATGCTTACTGTTGCCTACTTCGTTAACACTTTAGTTACGTTGGGGTTTGTTGAGTTTCTTTAAAAAAAGCGAAAAGCAAGACTCTTCCTTTTCCTGTTTTGCTAGTATTACAGTGAATATGAAAGGAGCTAAACTCAATATGGTCTAAGAATACTCATAGGATATAGGGTCTCGTTAGTCTACATAAACATGTTTTTGGCATTCAACAAATCGGTTTGTAGAATAGAAACGGCAGCGTAATTTCGTACAAATTTCCGGCACCAACCTGTCTGATTTGGTCGACATTTTCTCTGGGGGTCTTTGTATTACCCCTAAATAACGGACTTCCGTCACACAAGATTTACTTTTATCTACATTTATTGTCAGTTTTTAGTCACGTAGAAACCTAGCCACTTCCTTTAGCACCTTGACATGCGTAGCAGATATCACCAGGAGGTCATCCCGATAGACAAACACTTCGGTCCTAGGAGTTGCAGGTATTACCTTGTCCATAAGTCTGCACATGGTTTGTGACACATTGCACAGGCCAAAGGGCATGACTTTGAAATAGCAAAGCTTTCTCGCAGGTACCGTAAATGCAGTCGTCTCTTTCGAAGATTGATCCAGCGGCATTTGCCAAAACCCGTTCTACAGACGGATCAGTACACCGTATGTCTGAGGATCCGCTTTCTTAGCATCAGCTAAGGTCACGGAGTTTTATTTCCTGCTGTCTAAATACAATCTGTTGTTTCCTGGCTTACGATGCACAACCACTAGCTAACTGACTGCTAGACTCCTTAATGACTCACAGTTTAATCACACGATCCAGCACATCATAGATCAGTTTCTCAATTGCCGGAAAGACCGGAAAATGATTTTGCTTAGTATGTTTATCTTCACCTGTGTAAATAATATGACAAAATAAAGAAGTTTTTCTTGTCCCTCTTTCGCCAAATAAGCAAACTGACACGCATCAACTGAAAATGTTGATCTGAAAAGTGAAATATCGACGAAAATTGATCGAGTTGTGGAGGCAAATTACTATTGCAGAAAGCAGGAAAAAGAGATAATGGAAATAAGTACAATGACTTCCAAAAATCTATGCCTGAAATGAAATTTTGAGACAAATTCCGAATGACAAATAGTGATAGGCAACGTTTTCCCTCTAAATTGAACATCGGTTGTAAAAACACCGACAACACTTTGTGGGTTACCATCAGCTGCTCTATCAAAAGTATGTAATTTCTTTTTAGGTATTTTGCAGCCAGAAAATCTAATGCACCGCTTGAACCTAAGTAGGATACGACTTTCCTGCATCCAGTAAACCAGCCATATCCTTTTTCAACTTTCGAACTTCGGCGTACAGACGCACATGCAATTTTTGGATTTAATTTTTATCGTATTTCAGATGTCAATTTCCATTCGAACGAAATACAATTAATGTGTCTTTTGGGCATATGCGTATGCATCAATGCAATCCAATTAAGGTAGATTTTGGGATCTACAAACAATGCATGCTATTAGAATTTGTAACAAAATTGATAAATTTAATCCGACAATGTGTTGCCTGATCAAAAGTTGACGCCGGCGCGCCTTTGGTCTAAGCCAGCATTGAATTTAGCGTTTTTTTTAATCGGGGGCAAATTTATCCTGGAAAATTTGCGTATTTTTACATTTAGAATTTTATCCAATTATGTTGAAAGCAAAGTACTTTAATCTTATTCGATGCCAAAGCAGGCTGGAAGACAAATTTGATGAAATGGTAGAGCGTCACCAGCGTCGTACGCATCGGTTCTCTTGATCGGGAGTTCGAAAACAAAAAAAAATACTAAAATATTTTTCTCGGGACCCACGGAACTCGGGACCCACGGAACATAAGTGTTTCACCCAAAAGGACAACTAAGTGTTTTAAATTTGTAAAAACTGCAGCTTTAAATGAACGGAATAAAGTGCTGTTAATGTCGTTAATTCTTTCTGTATCATCCTGCTGTTCTGTTGTTGCAAATATTCAAAATGTGGGTCAAATGTGGGCAACACGTCACCGATGACCACGAAATACTAGCTGGTGTGCGCCAGGGAAGTGTCCTGGGCACTAACCTTTACCTTCTGTTTACCGCAGATATACCTACCAGCCCAAACGTGTTAACTTCAACTTTTGCCGACGATACCGCTATAATGGCCACACATAAAAAGCAGGATATAGCATTTATGATTTTTGGTGTACATCTCAGACAAGTAGAATCTTGGCTCTCTGACTGAAAATTAAGGCCAATGAGGCTAAATGCACACAGCTAACTTTCACACTGAACTTTAGCACCTGTTCGACATTGAAACTAAACAATATCCCTTTTTCTCAATCTGATCATGTAACATGCCTTGGAATCCACCTGGATCAACGACGGAGAAGCCATACCGAAACCAGGAAGACTCAACTGAAACTTAAGGTCCATCACCTTCACTGGCTCCTTAGCGCGAACTCAAAACTATGCCTTGAATATAAGGTCCTGCTATACAACAGTGTATTCAAACCTCCTCTGGCCCTTTATCACAAGGTTTACTCCCAACCAGGTTTAAAATTCTGAGACATGTGATCCATACCAGTTATACACTATTTTATATTCTTATTGTTAGGCTCCTTTAGAGCAGATTCAGAAACACAAAAAAGCATATATAAATCTCTTGTTGGAGAGAGTGGGAGTGAATACAGCTTAAAATTTTTTATATGGTGTGCCTTTTCACACATATTTTTGTATATACATATATTTAATCATGGGTCTTTGAGCCGACTTGACATTAAATTAGTGTAAATTACTTTGCTTTCTACATATTTGGATTAAATTCTAAATGCGAAACAGAAATATTTACACTCTTTTTCAATCTGTGAAATTCAAATTTCGGATGCAAATTTTTGAGTGTGGGGATAAATATATCTGATAAATGTCATGTCCGATCAAATAGTTGACGGCGGCGCGCCTTTGGGTTGAGCGGACTCGTCTGTAAACATCTGCACTAATAGCCAATACATTATTTTAGCGTTTTTTATTTTATTTCCTTGGGGGAAAATTGTTTCCTTCATAATATCGCAGGCATAATTTGCGTTGTTCACAAATTGAAATATGTAGAAAGCATATTAATTTAAATTACTGTATTGCCATGTCGGTGTAAAGAAAGCGATCAAATATATGTACGTACAGAACTATGTGTGAAAAGATACACCATATATATATATATATATATATATATATATATAATATATATATATATATATATATATATATATATATATATATATATATATATACAGAAATATTTACTCTCTTGTTTCCATCAACATACAAAAATGAGACTGACGGTTGCTAATTTTCATATATAACAGCTTTATTCCGTTCATTGAAATCTGCACCCTTTATACAAAATTGGGACAAACCCTTCTGTACTGCCGTTTGGATAAAACGGTGAAGCCGCTTCTCTTGACCCCAATTTCAAATCCGCTTGGGTTCGTTTCATATAAAGGTTTTTTTCTGGATCTTTTTTATTATTTTTTTCTTTATTATTCCAACAACATATATTTATACATTCGTTTGCTAAGTAAAAAAAAAAAAGAAAAATCTCATGCAAACTAATCAAAACACACAAAATATGATTTCACGTACAATATTTTCATGCGAGTACATATACATAATTCCTCTGCCTTGAAGTTTCGAGTTATAGTCCCAAGAGCTATAAATTTTTTTTAAACTTTTTGTTTTGTGATATCATATACATATTCAGTGAAATCGTGCTATCATTTACTAGCACGATTTCACTACGAATTTGTATATACGATATAACAAAACAAAAAGCTCTAAAAAAAAGTATTTCAAAACTGAGCTGATTCAAACTCGTGATTAAGAGTGTATAAATTTATGTTGTGCATTTCTACACATCGTTCTAAACTTACATATTTTAGATCTTGTTTTACTGTTTACTGCGCCGTCTAGCATAAAATTAATTTTAATTACTTTGCTTTCTACATATTTGGAAAAAACTCCAAAATGCATTTGTTCATGGGAAAATAATATATATAAAACCAGAAATACAATGCATACTTAGTACTACAGTTTGAAGTCGAGACGGATCAACCTAAAGGCGCGCCATCGTCTACTTTTTGATCGGCCAACACATTGTCGTATTAAATTGTATCAATTTTCATATCAAATTGTAATAGATTTTTTAACAAACGCATTTATTGTAGTAGCATTAATTGTCTTTGTACACGCAGAAAAAAAGTATGGTTGTGGTGACAATATTCGTAGAGGATAATACTATTGTTGGTTATATGGTTGTGGTACAACAATATTATGATCCTCACAACAATAGTATCATTCAAGTACAACCATACTATGATCCCTACAACAATAGTATGATTCACACATAACCATACTATGATCCCGACAACCAAAGTATAATTCCCACTCAACCATACTATGATCTCCACAACCATAGTATGATCCTTACAACCATAGTATGTTTCATATACAACCATAGTATGATCCTCACAACCATAGTATGTTTCATATACAACCATAGTATGATCCTCACAACCATAGTATGTTTCATATACAACATGTTATGATCCCTATAACCATAGTATGATCACACACTATTATACTATGATCCCCAATATAATTTATTAGAATTTGTTTAAGTTGTCGACAATAGATTTGATCCCCAATATTATTTATTAGAATTGGTTTAAGTTGTCAACAATAGCTTTGAATTATGAAAATTAATCAAATATACATTAAATTCAAAATAATAGGAGTGATTTATTTCACAGTAGAAAAAATACGTTTAAATAAACGTAAGCGTTTTTATTTAAAATATTTCATATAAACAAAGCCAAAGCAGCATTTTTAAATAAATTTAATTTCGATAAAAAAGTACTTTTATTGCATTAGATCAGTACCAATAACATTTGTTCTAAAAAGCATATTTAAATGAAGAAAAATTACAATCATACAGTATGATTGCCGTAATCATATTATTGTTAACATAAAACGCAAAACACAATACTTTTGTTGCACCAACTATATTTATATTGTTGATATAACCATATTTTCATTTTTAAATTTGGCAATTATACTATTGTTACATTTCAACAGTATTAATATTGCAGCAATTATACTATTGTCAAAAATAAATTCAGTTAACAATACTATGGTTGCGACGAACATTCTTTTATTGCGTAGAACATATTATTATTGCCGTGACCATGAAGTAACCATGTTTTTTCTCTGCGTGTACATTTTCATATGTCTTATACACAAAGTAAAACCTTCAGGTTTATCTTATGTATGTATTCGGTTAAATTCCACCTGCACTGGTATCTGGTATAATAATTGAATGTGAATTGACAGCCGTAATCCAATAAAAATGTAATCCATCAAAGTTCATGATTTTGACGCAAAATAAATAAGTGTCAGTGGCGTACGAGATTCACTGATATTTATTTTTATTAAATATCCACTCTTTCCTGGTAGGAAAATGCTAATATAAGTCATTGTTCGTGGTTTTCGATTGTTGGTGACCATTGCGATGCAGATGTATCAGCTGAAAGGATAGATGGAAATCATACCCCAGCAAACAATGCTGCTTGGACTAATGTTAAAGCGCGTAGAAATCGGAAAAACGGATCTTTAGTTGGCCAAAATAATAATGTGGATTTGGAAGCCATTGTAAAGAAAAAATGGATTCATTTATCTTCGTTTAAACCAAATGTCACTAAGCAAGAAATTATCCAATATGTGGAAAAATATGTCAATATAATCAAAAATCACTTGGCGTGCTATAAACTTGTAAAGAAAGGTGCTAATTTGGATGAGTTGAAAAGTGTCTTTGAACTTGGAATTACGGCGGTATTCTATAAGGAGCCATTTAAACCGTCCGTATAGCCAAATAAGGTATACGTGCGCCCTTTTTTAAATGGAATGGCAGATCGGCAGAATGCAATGCGAAAATAAGCCCAAACAGTTTTTCTTCTCTCAATGCCTAAAACATGGCGAGTATGAGAACAAAAAGTGATATTGTTCTTTTAGCATACTCTCAATTTGATTATGATGTACTTATCCTTCCTGGCTGAATTGTGACTTAAGTGATAAAAAATTTTTGATATCAATGTTTACAATGTTTTACGGAACAATCGGGACTTTCTCAAAACTTCATGCTCACGTGACGGTGGCGTATTAATTGCCGTCAAAAAGCTTTTTAAGCCGTCTCAGCTGCTGAAAATAATGACTCACTTCTGTATCAACTATACATTCGCCTGGAGGGATCTAGCGGATCTTTATTTCTTTTCGCCTTTTATGTTCCGCCTTGTAGTCACCAAAGTCTGTATGATGCTCATGCTATTTAAATTGCAGATTTGGTTCCGGAAAACGATATTGATGGCTGTATTGTTTTCTGTGATTTTATTTTGAGCAAAATTAATTGAATTATGTTACCTAATTCTAATTTTCTTTACCCCTCTAATGTTAATTCGGCTACTGAGATAAAGTTTGCCACATTGTTTAAAGTTTAGCTCTTAATCAAATTATCATTTTTACAATGCTCTGAATAAGCTTTTAGTTCTTATTTTTATATCAAAGTTTACTATTGAAAAATGTACTCATCCATTCACTTTATCGGATATTGATCATGTTCCAATTGCTATGAATAATAAATTGTGCAGTTTTGCCAAAATGTATAATGTTGACAATATCCGTTTTAATTATAATGCGTGTAATTTTGATTTAGTCAAACAACTTTTTGATGGAATTGATTGGATACATATTTTTAAGGATACATTTCTGCATAAATGCAATTCTATTTTTTTTAAGCAAAATCAGAGATATTATTTATTCCAATGTCCATTGTCTTAAGCCAAATAAAGTAGTTATAAATTGCATGGCCCAGGTTTAAAGAAGATTAAAAATTTAAGGAACAAGTATTGCAAAGCCCACAAATTCAGCAGAAAGTAAAAGGCTTCAAGAACAGTATTCTATGGAATTTACTTTTCTTAGTAAAACCCTTTAGAAATAGTACATATCCAGCTTTGAAGGTAAAACTAATACTAAGCACAAGTCGTTTTGGCACTTTGTTAAATCAAAAATAATCGTAGTGATTTTCCATCTTCTATCTTTTTTCTTGATTTAGTTGCAAACACACAAAACGAGCAGGCTAATCTTTTTGCTAATTTCTTCAGATGCAACTTCCAACAATCAAGCAATTGACTTTCAGTTATAAGATTATGTTCTTTCTGTTATTGACATGTGCTATATCCAGTTTTCTGACAGTAAAGGTTTACTCGAACTCAGAGTTTCTACTGTTCTAGATATTGATGGCATTGCGGTTACATTTCTAAAAAATGCAGTACATTTTCAATTTTTCTTTAAAAGCAATTACTCCAATTCATAAGTCAGGGCCAAAGGGTGACATTCGGAATTATTGGCCAATTTCAAAATTGCCTAATGTTTCTAAACTCTTTGAACATTTAGTATATAATAATTTGTTTGCAATCGTTTAACCATTTATTTCGGATTCATTATAGACCGTTCTACTATCGACGATCTACTTGCGTTCACTAATTTTTGTTTAAGCAATTTTGAATTAGGATTTCAGGTGGATACGGTTTATTTGGATTTCTGCAAAGCTCTTGATAAAGTTTCGCATAGCATACTTTGGTTAAAGTTTCTAAAATTAGCTTTCATTATTTTTTTTTTGAGTTGGTTGGCCACATACCTATCACATAGGAGTTGTTCTGTAAATATTATTTCGACAAAATTTGATCGCTACACCGCAGGGTAGTATATTAGGCCCTCTTTTGTATATATTATTTATTTGTTATATTTCTACGTGTTTTCTGTTTTCTATGTTCTTAATTTATGATGATGATTTAAAGCTTTTCTCTAATATACGGAGTATTAATAATACAAATTTACTGCAGCAGGATATAAATCGATTGTTCAATAGGTCTGAATTAAATCGGCTACCATTAAATATCGCAAAATGTTCAATAGGTCTGAATTAAATCGGCTACCATTAAATATCGCAAAATGTTCAATAGGTCTGAATTAAATCGGCTACCATTAAATATCGCAAAATGTTTCCATTTTCCGTATGGGAAGGCGTTCCATTATAACTAATTCACTTTACCTTACACGCAGAAAAAAAGTATGGTTGTGGTGACAATATTCGAAGAGGATCATACTATTGTTGGGTATATGGTTGTGGCACAATAATATTATGATCCTCACAACAATAGTATGATTCACACTCAAACATACTATGATATTCACAACAATAGCATGCTTCACACTAACCATACTATAATCTTCACAACAATAGTATAATGAATACACAACCATACTATTATCTCCACAACCACATAATGATCCTCGCAACCTTATTATCTTTCACATGCAACCATAGTATGATCCTCACAAACAAAGTATGATTCACACGCAACCATACTATGATCCCCACAACCATAGTATGATTCACACTCAACCATACCATGATATCCACAACATTAGTATGATTCACACTCAACCATTTTCACAACAATAGTATGATTCATATTCAACCCTATTATGATCTTCACAACAATAGTATGATTCATATTCAACCATATTATGATCTTCACAACAATAGTATGATTCATATTCAACCATACTATTATTTACACAATCATATTATTATCCTCACAACAATAGTATTTTTCTTATACAACCATAGTATGATGCTCACAACCATAGTATGAGTCACACGCAACCATGATATTATCCGTACAACCATAGTATGATTCAATCAAGCTACTTTGATCCCCAAAATTATTTATTAGAATAAGGTGTTTTTATTTAAAAATAGAGATTTTTATCAAGTAAGTTATTATAAATTGCATTACAATTAGTTCATAGCCAGATTTGAGGCCATGTTGTTATTAAACATTTTATTCAAGAAACAAAAATTTATATTCCAACAGTAGTCAAAAATACTTTTAGTTGCCAACAGGGGTGAATGCTACTTCACCATCCGTAGACACAAAGTAACGAATGTGATTAAACCATGATCAATGGCTATATACTTAAGTGCAGGCAGATTTTAAATAAACGAGAACCAGTCGGTATTCGAGTATTGCACCGAACAAAGTAAAAACAATAAAAATCCCTCGAACTACCTTTTAATTGTTGTTGTTTTTTATAATGGACAACAACCATGCACTGCAACGTGTGTATGTTTTGTTGTTGGTATATCAAAAAAATCATACGCACACACATACATGTATGCTCTATAAAACCTGTTTTGTTATGTTCAAAGTCACAACCATACTATATGATTGCAGCAATCATATTATTGGTCAAATTTAAATTTTAAACAACAATACTTTTGTTGCGTCAACCATGTTTATATGGTTGCTACAACCATATTTTTATTTCTTAATTAGTAATAATACTATTGTAACATTTCAACAATATTAATATTGCCGCAATCATACTGTTGTCAAAATAAAATTCAAAAAACAATACTATGGTTGCGACGAACATGCCTTTATTGTAGAGAATATAAAAGTGTTGCCGCGACCATGTAGTAACCATATCTTTTCTCTGCGTGTATTAACAATCAGTCACTTGAAGCAGTTAACAACATTCTAGATTTAGGTATTGTTTTCGACGCTAAATTAAATTTCAATTTGCATGTTTAGTACATTATGCCAAAACCTTATTCAGTTCTGCCTTTTAAGATAGTACAAATCCATATACCAAAAAAGTTATTGTACATAAAATTTGATAGATCAAAACTTGAATATGTTTGTAAGACCTGCCTTAAATTTTCCTTACTTGCAGTGCCTCTTTCCAGCCCGCTTCCGTCGTATGAAGCCAGATAAAGGCTAATACATCTAGAAACATTGGTAAATCGCAGTGCAAAGTGTTCTATGCTGTTTTTATACAAACGTATTTGTGGCCTTATAGATTGCTCTGAACTGCTTATTCTTGTTGGGTTTAATACACCTGTTAGGCGTTTAAGGCACGATCAATATATTTATATTCCTGTTCATAGAAAAAATTATTCCTCACACGAGCCTCTTGTGAGAACTTTAAGAGACTTTAACAGAATTAATTTAAGTTATGAATAAGATTTGTCGTATTCTTTGAAAAAATTTAATGATTTTATAGATTTAATATATTTTTATACTTAGCTGGTCTGTATGGATTGTAGTTCCATATACTTAAATAAATAAATTCCATATCAATTCGCTACATGCCCTTGTTTAAATATGCAAACGAAATTAAAATAAATTTTTGAGCAAAATATTTCTACTTCTGATAAAAAATTTTTCCCGAATTTCTACGTCTTTTAGTCTATAGCCTTAATCCTTAATCCTTCCTCTTATCCTACACTCAAACATTTGTGTTTCTTGTGGGAACGTACCTTTTTTGTAGGGTTTTACTGAGTACCACCTACAAAAAATTGAGTCAAAAATGTTCATCCGAGTTGTGTTTTTATATGCAAACACATGTGTTTCATATATAAAAAAAATATAATCGAAACTTCGTACTGTGATTACTCTTAATAGTCGCAGATAAGTATTTCGCTATCCTACTCAATATACATTCATTCACTAAACTGAAAAAGGAAAACTGTGCCTTTAAGCACTTACAATGCCGGCATATTCTTAGATTGCTGCAAAATCTCAGAAATTACTACAATTCATATGTCAGGGCCAAAGGTTGATATTCGCAATTATCGGCCAATTTCAAAATTATCTAATGTTTTTAAACTTTTTGGACATTTAGTATATAATAAATTGATTCCTGTCATTTATCCTTTTATATCAGAGCACTAACATGGTTTTATTAAAAACCCTTCTACGATGTCTAATCTGCTTGTATTCATTAATTTTGTTTAAACAATTTTGAAGTAGGATTTCAGGTGGATACGGTTTATTTCGATTTCTGCAAGGCTTTTGATAAAGTTGTTAAAACTTTCTAAATTTTGCTTTCATTCTTCTCTTTTGAGTTGGTTGAGCTCATATGTATCTCATAGATTCGACTAAATCACAATTTTGAACGAAATTTAAACTCTTTTTTAATTTACAATTCAGTCTATATATTATTACCGTTAGCTTAAAATTTAATTTAAAATTAAATATCAATATATTTATATTCCTGTTCATAGAAAAAATTATTCCTCACACGAGCCTCTTGTGAGAACTTTAAGAGACTTTAACAGAATTAA